>BEXV01003402.1:13287-24443 GCA_003118195.1 Hemicentrotus pulcherrimus | reverse complement strand
ATATTTTTGGAAAAGCTTTACCCGATAAATATTGGATGGTTAGTTTAGTGATTTTCATATTTATTCAATTTTTAAAAACAAAGTTAAAGGAACTTAGAGTTTTTTAAATGACAACAATCTGTTTAAGGGAATACATATTTGTCCGGCCGAACATATTTGTGTAGATTTTCATTTCATTTCATTTCATTTTTATTTTTTCATTTCAAACAAAATACAATACATAATAACGAATACAATGTAAAATGTATACAAAACAAAGTTACATTTGTAATAAACAAATCTTAATAATAATTTATACATTTTAGTAAGACAAAAAATGTGTTTTAAAATATAACTGCATTTATATTGCCATTGAACGAGTTTCAGCACATGCTGGGAACACTACGGGAAATTCTGCAACCAACTCATCTGTCTCAAAACTTTCACAAGGACTCGAATTTGCTACTGGACATGATACGACTCTGTCACCAGCGAGATCATTACCTAATATGATGGATACCCCTTCCACAGGAAGTGATGGTCTACCTGCCATCTACACCATACCAGAAACAAGATCTGACTTCAAGTCTACCACATGAAGGGGTGCTTCCACAAAGCCAACTCCAATGCCTTTGAGCAAACATTAGCACCAACCGAAGAACTATCACAAAAGGGCAACGCACTTTCCAAAATCAAGGACTGAGAAGCACCAGTATCCCGCAACACTTTCACTTTTCTTGCTACATTACTCTTTGGTATAGACACATATCCTTCAGACACAAACGGTTCATACTCTTTCTGAATTTTGTCCATGTTCGCTGGTACAATTCTACTTTTTGAGTTTGACACGGTTTGCACAAATGCATTAGGATGTGCAATAGATTCCTGTTTCTTTGCCTGAAGTGTAGGACACTTTGACTTTATGTGCCCATACTGTTTGCAGGCATAGCACTTTTTTTTCCTCTGTTACCTGTCCTTGCTGGGACTGCGTTTTTATTTCATCCTTTACTTGTGGTGAACTAGTTTTCTGGCTTTTGCTCCAGTTACTGTTTTTCTTAGGTTCTACGCTCATTTTGTTAGAGATTTTGTGCGTGAGCACGTAGTCATTCGCAATTCTTGTTACTTCATCCAGCGAATCGATGCGCTGCTCTTATACGAACATCCAGTCGCACGCTGCGCTTGAATTCCTCAAGTAGAAGAATTTCACGCAATTTATCATAATCATGATCTACATGGAGAGATGAGCTCCATCTGTCAAACAATTGCTCTTTTAGTCTTGAAAACTCCATATGAGTTTGCGATTCTTCCTTTCGCGCTTTGCGAAATCGCTGCCTGTAAGCTTCGGGTACAAGTTCGTAAGCTTTTAGCACGCTCGATTTTACTTTATCGTAATCCATCACGTCGGCCATCGACATCGCTAAATAAGCATCCCTAGCCTTACCGCTAAGCTTACTCTGAATCAGGTTAGCCCACATTTCCCTAGGCCACCCCATGCTTTGAGCTAATTTCTCAAAGTGTAGAAAGTACTTTTCCACCCCTTCCTCTTCGAATGGAGGGACCATTCTGACATGTTTCGCAACGTCAAAATGCCTATCAGCATTTCCGCTCTCTTCTCTGTTCACGGCAACAAGTTTCTCTCTCTCCAACTCTACTCTCGCCCTCTCTAATTCCAATTCCTTTATCCTCACTTCATCAGAAACTGAAGACCTAGCCCGAGAATTTAATTCAGGAGACCGAGACCTTGGAGAAGTTACACTCATACTGTCCGCCGCCTCTAAAGACAAAACCTCTTCAGCAACCAGAAACTCGACAATCTTGTTCAAAATGTTTGACTTCAGCATGTACCGCTTGATATCTTCAACCTCATAATGAGTTGCTATCTCTAACAATTCAGCTTTAGTCAGTGAGCTTATAACCGCTCCGCAGACGGATCCCTAACAAACTCTCCCAACGAGAACTCGCCAGCCATCATGCAAACAACCTAGCCCCCTAAATTACCTAGAAAGAACTAGAGCCTGGCCGTTATATTCCCCAGCCAACCTTATAACACCTAGATTCTACAATATCCGAGAAATCTAGACAACCTGACTGTTATAACCCTCAGTCAAACCCTGCAAATCCATGCAGAAATATGAGAAGACAACAATGTTTTTCTCACCACACACATGCACCACGAATGCTCGAACCTGAAACGGCTAATCCCAGAGGTGCCCGACGATATAATCTTAACGAACCGACATCGACAACACACACACAGAACGGTACACACCGAATAGTCCGCTATTAACTTGTATGAAAACCGTCGCACACAATGTAATGCAACATGCTAGTTTTCCAGCGCTAATTTGATCACGAAAATCACCCGAAAATCATACTTTCCACTTGATATACCTGGCCGAGCCCCCATTTGTTACGAGTGGTTTCCTCTACTCGTTGTCCCTATATTCCTTTTTTTCACAACAACAGATTACACAACACAAAGTGGTTAGATTTCAAATGCTTATCATCATTATTTCGAGCTTCGTTCTTTAACTCCAAAACTAGACTAACTCGTCCTCAGGACGGTTTCTACAATGTATCTAGAATCGGTCGACACACCCATCACACGAGTCACTACACATGTCCCGTCCAGTGGTCCACACAGGCTTTGGCACGGCAATTCACGGCTTCCAGGTCATCTTGGGTGCATCCCTTGGTTGTGGGGGCTGGTATTAAGGGACTCTACAAAGTGCAGAGAGCTGTGTCCGGATTTGAGACGCTTGCCCACTGGCTGTTGTTCGTAGAGTGGATGGAGTGGATTGTTTTCTTGTTTGACCTTTTCTTTCTGGCAGTGACTGATCGCTCAAAAAATGAATTTAGAGCCGGGTCGATCTTGGGTGCATGGGCCGACCTGATCCATACTGGTGATGCATACTCTGCAGCAGAGAGGAAAAGCGCAAGGGCTGTCGTCCGGATTGTTCTGGCATCAGACCCCCAGTTGGTGTTGGCTAGCTTCTTGAGGATGCTGTTGCGGGCTCCTTCTTATGCCTTTGTGTCTGGCATCAGACCCCCAGTTGGTGTTGGCTAGCTTCTTGAGGATGTTGTTGCGGGCTCCTTCTTATGCCTTTGTGTCTGGCATCAGACCCCAGTTGGTGTTGGCTAGCTTCTTGAGGATGCTGTTGCAGGCTCCATCTTCTGTCTTTGTGTTGGCCATGTGGTTCTTGTAGGTTATGCTATGGTCACATTACCCAAAAGTAGCCTGCTCGGCGGCCGAGCGGCGAGTTTTTAACCAATTCCGCACGACGGCTGCCCGGCCACCGAGCGGCCGCCCATGCACCGCTCGTTTTTAGGGCATCGCTCGGTCGCCGCTGAAGTTTTAGCGCGGAGTTAAAATTTGGGCGGCGCCTGCTTACTTTTCACTCGCCGCCCAAAATACGCTCGGTGCCTGGGCGGTCGCCGCCCAGGACCGACCTAATTGCTGGGCGATGCCTAAATTCCAGCAGTGCAAGTAAACTTCTTTGTGTTAGGCAGTTTTTGTTTCTGCCTGCGCCATCTGCTGCGATCGCCATTGAGAACCACAAAATATCGCCGATTGGACAGCAACGTCTGGATGGCTCCAGTCAGTCTCACGTCCTTTGTCAGCTTGAAGATCTTCCTGGTAAGGATTATGTGGTTCACGGTGTTGTAGGCAGCAGAGAGATCAACGAAAGCAGCTCCGGTGATTAGCTTACTCTCATACCCGTCCTGGTTGAAATGAGTTAGGTTTAGGAGTTGGCCAGTGCATGATTTTCCTTGTCTAAACCCTGATAGTTCCGGAATGAGATGTTCACCCACGAATGGGGCGATGCGGTTGAGGATAAGCCGCACGAACAGTTTATATGTATGGCACAGTAGGGTGATAGGCCTGTAGCTCTTTGGACTGGCTGCGTCTTTGCCGGGCTTCAACAGGGAAATAACTTTGGAGTTCCTCCAGAGCTTTGGGATGTTGTTGGTGCCCTAACATGCACTGAACATTTTGAGAAGCAAGTTGAAGTCACCTGGTCTAAGTTGTTTGATCTGCTCGCAGAGGATGTCATCAAGTCCAGCAGCTTTGCTGTTTTTCATTGTTTTGATGGCAGCAAGCAGGTCGTTCATGGTGAACGGTCTAGTGAAGCATCTTGAGAGCTTGGAGCGTCTGGGACCTTAGGGAGACTGGCTCTTCTGGGGGTGATGATCAGGGTTTTCCCGGCCATTCACAAGAAGTTGGTGGGCAACTTGGTTGGCAGTGACCTAAGATCTTGGTTGGGCCTTTGTATTGTCGTTGCCCAGTATCCGGATTGTTTTCCATGTCTTCCTGCTGCCATGTGTCATGTCAGTGGATTGTATGAATTCCTGTCACTTCCTCCTTCTAGATTCACCAATTTTCTTGGTAAGATTTTCTCCGGATTCCAGTCTCTCCTCACTAAAGGGGTCCATCTGGAAATGTTCGATGTAGTCTTCATACATCACCTTGGAGTGGTCCGTCAAGCCTTCAATATAGCTTGTGCGACATCCTCGGGGGATGTTACGCCTTGACGATGTCTTCATCAGCTCTACGAAGGTGTCGAGGTTTTTGGGGTGTCAGGTAAGTTAGCAATCCTGAAAGATGTAAATATCAGGTCAGGATTGTTGCCACGTCTCCACATTGATTGTTGAAAGAGACAGGCAGCCTAGCGTCATGAATGAGGGACAGCTGGTTAGCATCTGCCCAAGTCTCAACGAGTTCACCATTTTTCTTCATTTTTCTATATCCCCAGGTAGTGCTGTAGCTTTTGAAATCAACAATGACCACATTCATCCTGCCGTCAGTAGCTCTGCCGGGCAGGTCGAAAGGCGCAAGAGCTACGCGGAGCTTATGGTCATTCCCATTAGGCCAATAGAAAGGACTTCAATGTTATTGCTGTCTGATAGGTAAGATTTGTCCACATCAAGACCATTAAGGGCAAAGATTGCACTTCCGCATTGGTCATGTGGTCTCTTTGCGATGACGGTCATTCCGGAGATACGAGGGCGGGCTCGTGTAGCACCGCGATAGTTCTCCTGGAGGCAGAGAATGTCACGGTTGGTTGTTATGCATAGGTCAGCCTAAAGGTATTGCTTGGCGCCTGAAAGACCATTAATGTTAGATGAGATGATACTCAAGGCCGATCCTGACATGGACCCATGAGTTCGACCCTGAGCCTCAGCAACGAATTGGTCATCATTGTCATTGGTAACCATGGTGTTGGCTGTGGTAGTTACTAAAAGAACTTGAGTAGTGTGGTTGAAGGATTCGCAGATTTTCATCTGACAGGGACCGCGACGTGAACGCTCCTTCAATGGCCCCCACTTATACACTGTAGCTATATAATGTTTGTTTTGTTGGTCTTTCCTAACCCCCATCGCCTACAGGACCTAGGGCGCCTGACCCATTTGGAATAAGATAATTCAATTATGTAAGCACCTTTAATACATTTTCTAATTTTGGAGACATACTCGCACCCAGTAATGGTTTGTGTATAATGCTTTCAGCAATAATGCTAGATGAGATAAATGCATCCTATAAAAACATGAATTTATCTAGTGAAGGCACTGTTACAAATATGTGTAATAATTGAAATTAATATTGCAGAGAATAAACAAAAACATGCAATCACTGGTTAAGATAAATATGATTTTGAAATTAATAGTTAGCTAAGAAAATAATAGTTGCAAAGGAACCAATCTGATTTGTGTGAAGAACATGTACTTTTGTTTACTAGTACATCCAGTACTTGCTAAATTGGGATTTCTAAAATATTGCATATTATCCCCAGTTCCAGATGAATGTGAAGACGGCTACTATGGATCTCAATGCACTGACAAATGTCATTGCTTGAATGATAAACCATGTGATAAAGCTACTGGAGAGTGCCCTGAGCAGAAGTGTGCTCTAGGATACAAAGTACGCAATGGCCAGGTCAATTGTCAAGGTAAAATACTATTTCTTTTTTTAAAGGATGTTTAATCAATTCCTATTTACCTATCTCCAAACAACATGGACTTCAAGTATAGATGAACACTCAGAAATCCATGTACATGTATGTTTATTGGTCATATCAACCACATACATATGTATGTACAGAGTGCTGAGATAGTAAATACATTGAATTGAATTCGCATTTATTTCATTCTCGATTAAAAATTACATTGATACAAAATTATTCATGAACAATATTTAGAAATGAAATGGGGAACTACATAAATAAAGCCCTTGGGCCTTGTACACGCATAGTTCTTAAAGCATTCATAGCATAAAATGGAGAAAAAACAACAACATTAAATTAATAGAAACAAAAAACAAAAAACATATAACACAAATATAAACATAAGATAAGTAACTATACATATTTGAGATAGAGAAACTGCTTCATCTTTTTTTGAAGAGATTAATGGACTTGCAATCAGAAATATATTTGGGGACGGAGTTCCAAATTACAGGGAAATTGTGACGCACTGATTTCATTACCGTATTTGTTTTTACTGGCCATAAGTGAAAAGAATACTTAAAACGGGTATTGTGGTTATATATCTGGTAATTAAGAGTGAACATCTGAAAAATATTAACAGGTAATTTATTTTGAAAGTAGAAGAAACCAAGAAGGGCAATGGAGTAATAGTACAAATCAAAAATATTAAGAGATTTCAATTTTCTAAACAGTGGGGCAGAATGGGCACGATAATGACGTCCAAGGCATATGCGAAGGGCTTTTTTTTGCAATTTAAATAATTTATCTAATTTAGTTTGACTACAATTACCCCAAACAGCAACACAATAATTTAGATATGAGAGCATGAATGAATTATAAAGTAGCAATAATGCTGAAGGTGGAAGCAAGTCTAATCTGTATAATATACCAACACGTTTAGATACCTTTTGAGTGACTTTATTGACATGACTGTCCCATTGCATATTAAAATCAATAAAAACACCAAGAAAATTTACACTATTAACCTTATTTAATGGAACATCATCTATTTTTATGAACAAATTATCAAGCGAATTGGTGTAATTTGACTGCCTATGGAAGAAAGTTATGTAATTTGTTTTACTAGGATTGATCAACAACCTATTTGATTTGAACCATGTTGTTACTTTGTCTAATTCAGTATTGATATTATTTTGTAAGTTATGAGTGTTAGGTTGGGTGTAAATTAATGTAGTATCGTCAGCGTACATAATGTAATTAAATTTGTCAGAAGAATGTGTAAGATCATTAATGTAAATTAAAAATAGTAGAGGACCTAGGATAGAACCTTGTGGTACGCCGTGTGTAATAGAAGACAAATTTGAGGAACTGTTATTATACACTACATATTGAGATCTATTAGAAAGATAACTTTCAAACCAAGATAGTGGTAAGCCCCTAATCCAATAGTGTTCTAATTTGGATAAAAGTATTCTATGATTAATAATATCAAAGGCTTTTGAAAGGTCCATAAAAATTCCAATGCAAAATTTATTGGTATGAAGTGCTGACAATACTTTATCTTGTAATTCTATCAAAGCATGTGTAGTACAGTGATTTTTCCTAAAGCCATATTGTGAATCTGTGAGAATTGTATTGTTTAAACAAAAGGAATATAGTCGGTTATAAATACATTTTTCTAACAATTTTGATATAGACGACAGAATAGACATTGGCCTATAATTATCAAATTCATGAGGATCATCTTTTTTAAATACGGGGGTTATTTTAGCTATTTTTAGTTTATCTGGGACTAAGCCTGTAGAAAGAGAGAGATTAAATATAAATACTACTGGCTGTACAATGTAAAGAATATTTTTTGTTCATTAAGTTTGTACTAAGATTATCAAATCCAACTGAATTACTGCTCTGTAGTGAACTACTAATCTGTAGAACTTCATTTTCTGTTATAGGATTTTAAAAAATGGAATTGTTGAAAGAACCAGTCAGATGATCCTTAAAAGAAGTATTGTTAGAAGAACTGACCATTGATGTGGTTATCTGTCTACAACAACAGTTTATACAATTTTGATTAAATTCAGTTGCTATATGTTGTGGATCACAAACTTTTTCAGTGCCATTAAAAAAGTATTCAGGTGAAGATTTGTTAGGCTTATTTAGTAATGAGTTTATAATTGACCAAGTATGTCTAGTATCATTTTTATATAATTTTAAACTGTTAGAAAAGTATGATTTTTTTTGCGTGCTTTAACAGATTATTCAATTTATTTCTATATTTTTTATATTTTCTTTCATTATCTAATTTATTGTTTTGCAGAAAGTGTTTATGATAACGATTTTTTTCTTCATGCATTTTAAAAAATACTTTGTAATCCAAGGTTTTTTCACGCGTCTTTTAGCTTGTTTAGTTTTTGACAGAGGAAAATTCTTATCAATTGAGTAAAACGGTTAATAAAAAAGGAATATGCATCATTAGCATTTTGTCATATTATAGAGATTATTCCATTCTTCATGATAAAGATCATATTGAAAATTTCTTATATTATCATCTGAGTATTTCCGGGTAAAGCAAAAAGAGCTAGGCTGATAAGTATTATTATTATTAGAGCTTTTAGAGACTAGAAAAATGGGTAAGTGGTCACTAACATCTGAACATAGACTACCTGAGTCAAAATCTGAGTCAAATACATTGGTGAATACATTATCAATAAGTGTAGCACTGCTTGATGTAATACGAGTTGGGGTTATTATAATGTGTCTGGGTCTCTGGAGAGGGAGAGGGATTCTCATATCCGAATAATTTACTGCTTCGTTGGGCATGGTTGAAACTGTTGCTCAAGGTGATCCTGTAACTGTACTCTGCCTTGAGACACAAATTAGCAGTCATTATTTTGTTGTACAATATCTATATACCTGCCACAATTATTGTTCCCTGTCATTCTCCACTAGCAGAGTTCTAAGTTTCAACCCTTGACCCAACAGTGACCTGACACTAACCCTAAACCTAACTTTAAAACCCAATTCGTACCCGAACCCGTAACTTTGATGAAAAACAGCTCGAAACTATCGTCCATGGAGCAAACGTCTGATCTTCTTAGAATACTTAGTAATGCATCACATAACAATCCCCAGCGGTACTCTGCAGTAGAGATAGAGAGAGAGAGAAAGAGAGAGAGAGAGCTGTATTCTAGTTGTGACTAAAGTTATTGTCTTAAAATGAAGAGTTGCGTCCACCTGAAAGGAGTTATCGAGATAACAGCAGAAGGAGCTCCCTGAACTGCTGGCTGCAACAGATTTCTAATAGCCTCGGGCAGTTTTTCACAGACTATTGGTCTCTCAATTATGATCTTTATATAATATTTTTTCCTTCAATGATAAACTATCAAAACAAATGCAGATTATGTAGATCTGTGACCACAATTTATATGTCCCTTGATAAACCAATACCAGGAATGGTTAGAGGAACTAGTGGCATGAACCGCCTGCCATAGTTCAGTCCAATTTGAAGTCGATCTTAGTTTTTTTCTTCTAAAGTTAAACTTACCGTAGGCCTACTAACAAAGACGAAAATAAAATGATTTCATGTAACTTTGTGTGTCCAATACTGTTTCAAGTAGACCCCAGCCAAAATTATCTTTGCCGTTAGTAATCAATAATAATCATTGGCCAGAAGTTTCCAATAAACATGACTTTTGTTTTATTTTTTCAGAGTGTGAAGGGAATACCTTTGGTTTGGATTGTCGTCAGCAATGTCATTGTGCTCAAGAGGCTTGCGAGACGGAAAGGGGTCTTTGTAATGGACAGTGCCTTGGTAGCTGGATTGGACCATACTGTCAACGTGATTATATCCATCATTTCATGTTTTTTTTTTTTTTGCTTCTTTGTTCAGCTTAAAAAGGTTCAGATTAAAACGTAATGTAAGAATGCACAACTAGGCGTTGTGGCGTGCGCCTGTTATCCAGCTAAAAAGTGGAAGTTACAAACTGATTCAGCTGAGGACACAGGTTCGAAACTGAGTCACGTCTTTCGGATGGTGACGTTTAAAGGTCGGTCCCCAGACGTAAATAATCAAATCTGATTGATACACGTCTGTAAAAACCCAATACACACACACACACACACACACACACACACATTTGGAACTATGTGTGCCATGTGCGTAAGTGCCTGGTGGATACCGGCACTATATAAATAGTAATTATTATTATGATTATTTTTCTGATTTGTTGCAAACAATTAACCATTTTTTAATGTAAAAGTTTAATGTAAAACACAAACTCCCCCTCCAAATGATTATCAGTTATTTGGTAATCTTATCTATAGACATTATTAACATAATGAACATAGAGTGGTATGGTTTTTAGTTTCATTCAAAATAAATAATTAATTTAACATTTTCTTATTCCTCCGAAATTGTCCGGGCTCTTGTTTTACTTGTAGGCATATTACAAATTATATAAAGGAAATAAAAATGACCGAAAATGAATGAAAAATGAACCTGAATAATTGTTTGATACAAATCTTCTGTGTGCCCATGCCTTGAGCCATAATGCTTGGCCACACAGAGTATTTTTTGTTTATGTTGGAGACCGGGATAACATGCAATGAATTATTGAAAAACTATAGCATTTTCTTTGTCCCCTAGTTCATAAGTCTAGTAGCATACACATACTTTAGCAGTCACGTAAAACAAACACTGGCATATTATTATTTTGTTTAAATCTGAGAATATGTGATTTTATCTAGATCTATTAGGAATAAATCATTGACAAAATAATTCCATGAATTTGGGTAGAAAAAAAATTCCAACTATATATAAAGCGACAGTATACAATATGATATTACAATTGCATTCTTCGAAAGTAGTTGCGATCGTGTTCTCTAACTGTCTTTTTTTTTCGATTCTTGCATGCTTAAACGGCGCAGGTTACCCCATAGGTCACATCTTAACCGGAAGGGGATCTAGGATGTTAAGGGTAGGTGCGCTAGCACATTCTGAAGGAAAATAAATGAATCAAAACATAAAATGCAAAAAAGTCATCAATTACGCGGGGCCGATAGGGTGGGTGCCTATAATCGATGTGAACTTGATATTTGCCAGATTAAATTTTAACAGGGAGAGGGCGCATGCCCTGTGAAGCCCCGGGATCGGCCACTGTTAAGGTAAAAACTAAACTTTAAATCAACTTTGATAAATTGTCACAAAGTGCAAAATGTTGTTTACCTTGACAA
>BEXV01003402.1:0-13206 GCA_003118195.1 Hemicentrotus pulcherrimus | reverse complement strand
AAAAAAAAAAAGATAGCAAAAAAGAAAAAAAGAAAAAAAAAGAGTGTTAACTCCCAAATAGTACTCTCATATAGTACATTCTAAAAAAATAGTTAAAATATTTCTGCTCATTAGACGAGCTGTCAACCAATTAAAAGCCAATAAATTGTTGATGCAGGATCTATAGCAAACTGGAGCTTGCCACCCGCTAAGTAAGCAATTACATTTTGAAGGAAGGAACTAGGAATACGATCTTCCTTTGTGTATAGGTACACCTTTAGGTACACGTTATTTGTTGTAGTTTCTTGGTGGTCTTGCTCAGTAACTTGGTGGCAATTTTCATTAATGCAGACATGTATTTCTGTATTTAAAAAAACATCCGAACTGAAAGATGAAATGGATAAATCATATATCAAACTGAAGCTTATGAACCATAATTGATGAAACAATTGTTTGAAAGCCTGAATTTACGGAGTGTTTGCCAGGACTGGTCCCAATCAGGGCTTAATAGGCAAAGTCAGAAAGTCGAGCAAAGCCGGCCGAAGAGAGCAATAAGGGAGTTCACTAAACATTTTGCCTATAATTATAATGATGTCGCGACTTGCGTGAAACACAGGATCGGAATATATTAAATTAAACAACGCTAGCAACAGCATCAATCACTGTAAGACACAATAAGAAATCTTACCAATCCTCAATATTTCTTTGTGGGCAACGGCACGTACTTGCATGGCTGGCTGGTCGCGACATACAATTAAAGCTAGCTGCTCTGTACCAGATGCAACTAGCTTTCTCTTCTGGGATGTTTGCACCCCCCCCCTTCCCCCACCACCCCCTCTAGTCCCAAACTGCTTCCGGCGCACCTGGACGTAATTATGGAAGATCCAAAACACGATGTTCAGAAACGGGATGAGAACTTAACTATTTTGGTTCATTAATTGTGTAACACTTTTTGGTTGAACGCGGGTTACAGTATTACATATTTCCTCTTCGACGTACATTTCACATGAATGAAGAAAATGATTCATCTCAAGTCAGCCTCGTCATATTCACGTGAATTACACGCATATATTTTGACTAAAACTATCACTAACGCTTCATGTGTTTCTATGACGTGATTCTAAAACTTCTAAAGAATGGGATAATATCGTTTATGAAGATGTAATTTCATAACCAAACACAAACGGGAGTATTAGCTTTACAAACCATGGTCTCCAAGGTAGGAATAATCACGTTATTATAATGGTGATATTGCAGTGACAATTGCGTGATTTAGGTGACCTAGTGCAATAAAAGTATTGACACATTTACGTAAATTCGATACCTTGATATTGGCGTGATTTTCACGTGATTTTGTTTATTGGGGCTTTAATGATTTATATTTCTGCTTGGTAAATGGTCATTCTTTCTTATACAAACAAATTTTTTATTTTTGTTTTGATATCATGATTGGTCTATTTTCTATAAAGTTCATATAGGATGTGTTTTCCATATTTACAGTAGGTGAAATTCATTAAGCGAGCAGATTTTGAGTATCAATTAATGTTAATCCCCTTCTTTTCTTCGTTCTTGACAGAAATATCCAGATTGATTCCAGTGAGAGTGAACCCATACCAACCATCTATCTTCACATGTTATGTGGAGGGCATCCCACTTCCTAATGAAGCCTCAGTTGATCTTTACAGACACTCTGGAAGCTATTATAACAGCACAGGAATCACCAGGAGATCTAGCCCTGGCTCAGGGTCAGAACGAGCTGTTGTATTTGATGTTGATAGTGTGTATCCCCTGGAATATGGGGAATACGTTTGCTTTTTCATTTTTGAAAGTATACGCTATCCCAGGACGCCTTTTACAAATGCAACCTATGGTGAGCAAATTACGTGACATTGCAATATCTGTTTAATAGAAAGCATAATACCACTTTCTTTAAATGCAGAATTATTCTCAGTCATGCTCTCTGAATGCAGGGGGACAGGGGTAGTCCAGAATCTGGCCTATTTAATTTTGATCTCCACCAGTGCAGTACCAACGCTACCTCTCCCTACTTACTTGCTACCAGCCGATGGTGGCGTGATCATTAAATTAGGACGCCTGGCTGGGCTATGCGCTAGTGAGCATAATTATTAGTTTGTTGATAACGCCATCTTCGACGGCTTGAATCAAGTGTGTAGGGAAATTATAGAGGACCGTGCAGATTCTGGACTAGGACAGGGGTTGAATAAGTTATGTTTTTGGAGGCTCTGGTTTCTAGACTTTTATGTCAAATGAAGAAGCAGGTACATGCCCTCCCTTGAATAACAACCACATTAAAAAAAAAACAACAACAATAACAACAAAAATTGTTTCAACATCAATGACAATCATAATAAGACCATCAACCACTACCACAGCAACAACAGCCATGTAAAAAACAACAATTTCATCAGCAACAACAGTCACAACAGCTATAGTATAGGTGTGAAGCCTTCAGTACAAAATACAAACAAATGGCTGAGCCTAGAGGGCATGCTGAATAAACCGCTATCTATAAATAAAAAAGGACATGGGATGTCTGTTCTTATATTGATACAGTTGATTGTACCTGCAAGTTGCCTCATGTACATTGACCCTTGCATAGGCCCTACTTGTGAATTCATTAATACACTTTATATGTTAAAGGTAAAGACCAGTTATGGTCATGCGATTGCATTGTGAAAGAAACGTTGTGGAATCAATCAAAAAAGGTTGATCATCCAGCATCTAGCATCTGCAAGGTTCTGAAATCATCAAAATGATAAGAAATTTGGCCCATTCTTCGTAAAGTTACAAGCACTATACACAGAAAGATGTATATGGGACTACCCTATATCTCTCACATACCACGAGAGAAACAAATTTACCAATATTATGAATTAGTAGGCGGTTTCAGCAATTTTGTTATCATCATGTATTAGTCAAAACATATTCTTTCACATGATTGGTAATGAGAGCTTCCATTTCATTTTTTTTTAATTCGGGCGTTTCCAATACTGGTCTTTATCCTTAATGTATAATAATGGTGATATTCTGGGTTTATACAACACTTGGTACTTCTACAATGTATTAAAGTGATTTACAATGTAGTATGAACCATGTCATTGTACTCCGGCTTGATCATACATAACGTATGCACATTCTCCGCATTATAGTATTCCTGTGTACTTTGGTGAATTTCATATACATATTGACTCGGTGGAAGATCTTCTATTATGGGTGTGTCATTGATTTTGACGGTATTTCAATAAATTATCATATTAAGTATTAACGTCCCTGTTTGTTTTTGTTCAGTTCTGCCAGTCATTGAGAAAGCACCAGTGATAGTGAGCACCACGTCAACTACAGTTGGTCTTCAATGGAATGCATGGTCTGAAGAAGATGACATAGGTGATCCTCCTCTGGTAGGATATGATGTCTTTGTAAACAAGGATGGTGACTGGGTAACGGATCAGAGAGTAGACAAACTTACAACATCAGCCATCGTTAGTAACCTGACACCTGACTCAGAATACAGGTTTCGTGTAGCAGCAGTGAGGGAAGGAACGGGAGGAACAGGACCCATGTCTCCTAGGAACAACACAATAACTCGTTGTAGAAGTAAGCTACGCTCAGAGGAAAAATACTTTCAAACATTTTTTTACCGTTGTTAATTGTTTTTGCATTAGTAATTGATTTGTACATTTAGATGTAAATTTGGGATATATATGCACTTTTCATTGAAAAGCACTTCAATATAATGCACTCTCCATTGGAATATTTAATTAATATCTAGTTGATTTTTTAGCAACATCTGTACAACTAAATGCTTGTATTTTCAATTCCATAGATTCTTTTTTTTTCTTCTAAAATGTAACGTAGTTTTTTTTCTTCTACAAAACATGAATTTTCACTAGATTGTTTAATTGAAGTACCCTTCATTGTGTTTTGCTCAATAGAAGGTTTATGTTTGATTGCTTGACATTTAATTTAAAACCAAATGAAGAGTACTTGTTGAAGCAATGCATGATTTTACAATGACCTGCATGTACATGCAATTAATTCATCCTTAGGTCAAAGCCAATTATAACGATGTGTTAGCTCGGTCAGTAGAGCGTCCTCCTCACAACCGGGAGGTCGTGGGTTCGAACCCCGGCCTCGTCATACCAAAAGACATTAAAAGACGGGAGTTGCTGCTTCCTTGTTTGGCGTTCAACAATAAGGGATAGAGTAACGTCGACCTGGCGCTGCTCAGTGGCTGCTTCATTATGAGCCTATCAACTCTCACTCAACACCAATTGAAGTTCCTCCTCATCTCGTGGCCGTCGTAATCACAAATATCATCCTCCTTGGAGTCAACGATGACCCACCCATAACTGCCCAGGCCCTGGATTACCATGCTGCATCCATGCTATATGCACTTGAAACGTTCTCTTGTGAACAAAGCAGCTCCTGCATAAGCTGTCATCTTCACATTTTGTGATCTTCAATACTATGTACCCAGCTTTGTATTGTCTGTCTACTATCTATTTACTCAAGCAGAAGAAGAATCAAGAAGAAGAACAAGAAGATCATTTTCGGTTAATAAAATTTGGAGTGGACTATAAAAGATTATTATTATTGAGTATCTTCTATATAATTTTAAACTGCAGAACCCAGTGCTTCTCCAACTGGACTACAAGTTTCAGCCATCAACCCTAAAGAACTAGAGCTGGAATGGGAGGTATGAAGAGTTTTTATAAGAATAGCTGTTTGGTCACTTAGTGATATGCAGTTGGATGAAAAGACTCATCCACAGCAAATAAAATGTATAACTGTTAATAGTCACAATTTTATTACATAAGAGTAGAACTGCACCGTTTTAATGAGGTTCTAGTAAAAATATGTTTTGCCTTGATTAGACTTAATTTTACCGGTACTTAAAATTTATCAAGATATTTCAAATAAGAACGCTTATTTCAATCACTGCACTATCATGTCGTTACCATTCTGGATGCTTCTTTATGTACCTCTCAACATTTTGACTAAACAAAGTAATTCCGATTTAAAAACAGGTGTACAAATTTCTCTGTTCGCCAGTACAAAGTGTGTGCCTCGGGGTTTATGAACATGAAGTTTGGTTTTATTTCACCAAATAAAGTTAAAATAGAAATTGTTGTAGTCAAAAGATTCTTGTTCTGCAGAATTCTCCATCATATTGATTGGAGCGTCCTTATTAATGTGAACAATAATGTAGACAACATAATCATGATAACATCCTTTAGTTTTGTGTATTAGTGTAAGAGTATCTCCTTTTACGTGGTTGTGCTGTATGTAACATATATTTGTACCTTGTGTTTCAGCACCTCCCCTCGGAATCAGCAGACTGCAGGAGTGGAGTGACTCGTTATACGATCTACTATACTGGGTCAACTTCTTTAAACTCTCTCATGGTTCCTAATGACACAAGCTCTTACACGTTAAGAGGGTTGGAAACCTATCTGGATTATACCATTCAATTGACTGCATCAAATAAAGATGAGGAAAGTGACAGGACCAGTGAGACTATCAGCAAAACACTTGAAGAAGGTCAGACTTCATCAGCAAGTTATCTTGGATTCTTCAAAGAAAATATATATTAATATTCCGATAGATAAAGTATTGAAAAGATGTGATGAATGAGTTTCTGGCTTGTTTGCTCTTATAACATTTTAAAATCTTAACCATTAACCCCCCCCCCCCAAAAAAAAAAAAAAAAAAAAAAAAAAAAAAAAAAAAAAAAAAAAAAAAAAAAAAAAAAAANGAAGAAGAAGAAGAAGAAGAATGAACTTGTAATCCATGTACATTCACACCCTTTCATACAAAGTGTATACAAGTTTGCAATATGCAGAAATTCCTGCTTTCCCTTCACAGTTGCACCTAGTCCTATCAATGTGGCTATACCGAGGAGTAATACAAGCTCGTTCACTGTTTCCTGGTCTACCCCTCTACCACCTAACATCAATGGTAACATCCATAAGTATATCATCCGCTTCAAGCAAACTGATCCCGTTGATGATGGTGACTATAAGTCAGAGGAAATATTCAATGGTGCGTTCGAACATACTGTGGTCGATCTGACAGCAAAAACAAACTACTCAGTCCAGGTAAGACATCTATATGTATTGATATGAATGTATATATACCGCATATAAAAAAATATTCTAAGCTTGTGATTGGTCCAAACTGCAGGCATAAAGTTTGCTATGGACTGCTTGGTAGTATAGCAAAAGAATACGATTGGGGATACCTCTCTATGAACTTTAGCATACAATGCAGGATGCATTACAGCATGAACTGAACAATGTATGCACGCAGAGGATATAAACACTTTTGTCTGAGATTTGACGACACCTGGCCTCTAAAAGGAAGACTGGAGCTTTTTAGAACTAACAATATAGGACCTTTGTTGATAGAAAATAAAAGAGCATATTCTCCGTTTGGCAATACTCTGTTTATGAATTGTGTCCTTTTACAAGCAACTTGAAAGGGCAAAAAGGGTACGGTGTTTATAAGAAAAATAATTATGGTTAATAAACAAAACATGAACAAAGCAAAATCAATGTGAATAAGTAACCTGAGATTGCGCTTACTTGGATAATGACATTTCAGGAAAAAGATCAAATGTATAGAATTATATTTGTTATGATATCAACATTTCTTATATAGGTACGGACTGTTAATGGAGCTGGTTCTAGTAATTGGTCAGAACCTGTGAATGCTAAGACGATACAATCAGGTAAGAGCATTATAACAGGGATGTGAGAGTTAAACTCACATACCCTGATTAGAATATGCTGATCAATGTTGTTTTTATACATGTGTATGTAGCAGTGATAGTAGGCTTGCTTCGAACATTAGAATGAACCTATTCCAGTATTTTGAACACAATTGCAGGTTCTAGGACACCTAATCCCTAGACACCCAGCCCTCGGATAACCACCCACAGTCAACTACCCCTAGGACTACTTCCCTCTAGGGCAACCACCCTATAGGACGACTACCCTCTAGGACAACTACCCCCCGAGCAACTACCCCCAGTACACTACCCCATAGGACAACAGCCCCCCAGACAACTACCACCCGGACAACTACAATCTACGAAAACATCCTCTAGGACAACTACCACCCCCGGACAACTATCCTAGGGGGTTGTTGTCCGGGGTTAGTTGTCATAGGATACGACCATTGCAAAATCAACTCGGGGCAATTTCAATACCTGTTGGCACATCCCATACAAAAGATGATCGGATTATGCAATGCTTCATTGCTATCTTCAGGCGTTTCAAGTCCATCGGATTTGCTCGAGGAAGAGTTTTCAAAAGTCTCTGCGATTATTTTCATAGTAGGTTAATAACAAGGTGTCATTAAACTACAACAACATTTCTACTGACAACTTCCCTCGGCCATACCCTTACAGATGTGAAAATGCTCTCTATGAATAAATGGAACAAAATCAAAGGAACATGCACACATTTTGTAAAAAGAATTTGTACTGTCCAGCTAATTGACACACATCGATGTCCTCTGGTAAGGTTTATTAGTTTTAATCTTTTCATACAGTACATTCATTTAAAGCGTCAGGAACTGAAACACAACCGCGACCGTTTTATGCGATTTCCTCTTGCTATAGCACGCGTGCTCGTGAAAACAATGCTGTGCGTGTAATCAAACTGTCGAGAGGGAAGTATAGCCTGATATGAAATGAGAGGAACGGGTAAGTAAAAGTTTGATCAAAGTCCGATTAAAAATAGGAAAGTTATTAATTATTGAAGTTGCAATCAATCAATCCCTTCCCTATTATTGGCGAAATAGATATTTCCATACAGGGGTTGTATAAAATACATATTTGAATAATCAAATTTTATTTGGAAAAAAAAAATTCTGATTCAATTTTCTCTTCCGCTTGATCCCAAATAAAGGTCCTGTGCCACGAAGATCTATAGCATCGGCAGTGGGGGGAGCCATTGGCGCCATTCTGATCATTTTGATTATCATCATTGTAGTCATCATCGTGTTCAAACGACGAAGGTTCGTGAGCTATTTTCTATTTTTCAGTCATCATTAAACATTTCCATCCACAATGTTATCACTTACTTCTACCGTAATTAATCACAGTAATCTACTGTAAGTACTGCCATATTCTTGATTAAGTGGAAACATGCTGATGTACGGACTTTAAGAACAAGCAGAATAGGAAAATTTGAAAATCGGATAGTTGTCTATTCCTCTCTTCAAGGAATACTCTCATTCGAAGTTATCCTAAAAGTTTGATAGTTACCAGCTCTCGTAAATTTCTCTTCTGATCACGTATTGTTCTCTTTAAAGGAACAATAGTCATCCTTCTAAACAAAAAAACATCGAGGACCGATATCAGGCACCAGTTGATTTCCAAGACACGCCATTAGAAGGTAGGCCTATTATTTGATTAGCGTTAATATGATCAGGTAGAAATACTATAATCCTCAAAGTAGCATGGAACGACGATGTTAAAGATGAAGTTGAGTTCTGGTCATGCGATTGCATTGTGAAAGAAACGGTGGGGAATCGACCAGAAAAGGTTGATCATCTAGCATATAAGAATTTGTGTGTATTGCAAGGTTCTGGAATCATCAAAATGATAAGAAATTTGGTTAAGTTACAAACACTGTACACTGAAAGATGTATATGGGACTACACGAACACGTGGCGAAAAAAACCTCCCCCCGAGTTTTACGATAAACATGACATATTTAGAATATGAAGGCCTTTGAAGAGCCATGCTTTTCAGGGAACATGTCTTATCTGATGTTCTTCCACACTTGCATAATAACTAATGATAAAGTTCACAAATCATTTTTCACATCTTCCCAGAACTCAACCTTCTCTTTAATGGCAACCAGGAGACTACACATTCTATTTTTCTAACCCCATAAAAATCTTACAATTCAATTATGCCCTACACTGATTCATGATGTCACGAACAAGACAAGTTTTTTTGAGAAGTAATAATGAATAAAGTGTAAGGAAATAAGGATGTATTTGGTTATTTGCTGTACATGGGCTGATTCTGAATTGTACCACTTTAGGACTTTTCCTCCTCCAAAAAAGGGGTAAAATTTGCTTTTTCTATTTCTGTATGTTTCGTGTCAGAAAATAACTATAGTGGGCACGCCTCCGTTTCCAAACCAGATCAAACACCTCCAAGCACGAGACCTAAACCAGCTGTATCCGTCAAGCCCTTTGTACGGCAAACTAAATCCTTAGACCTCGATTCAACCGATGGATCTTCTGACAGATCTAGCAGCAAACCTCATGCCACACGTCAACCGATACCCCTGGCTCAGTTTCCTGCTTTCGTCAGCAAGAACAGACACACCGAGCTCTTCTCCGAGGAATTTCATGTAGGTTTAATGAAGATAATTTCAATTACAAGAAATATGTCTTCTTTTTAAGCTTTTGCGTTTGAAAAATTATTTTGGCACTCAAATGTGCGCTACTCGTAGACTACATTATGGTGTTGAGAACAATGGGTAGCAATCTCTATGCAGTATGCTCGTTCAGCCGCTGATTAAATGAACGTGGAGCCGTTCGAGACTCATTATCCTTAAATTGTATTTCTAGGTTCATGGTATGACTAGTAACGAAACATAACAATTCATTTCAGAAATATATCGCCGAGAGCATTATAATATTAATTTTCACCTTCAGCCCCTCCATATTTCTCTCCACTTAAACGCGACTTTTCATTTCATACTGCATCGAATCAAACTGATGTGATAGTAGCCGCCTTTTTTTCTATAGTCTCGGATACTAGACTTCATCTTTGTTTTGTAGCGTTTTTATTATATTATTATATGCAAAATTTGAAACAATAGACTGAAACTGAAATTATTTTTCCTTTCTCTCCCAGGACTTACCGGACCCAAACATCTACCCTCAGACCGTGGCTCAAGAGGAGATCAACTTCAAGAAGAACAGATACAAAAATATATTACCATGTGAGTTTACAAAATAACGGGGCCTTTATTATGTTGGCTTGTTAGGGATAACTTCCATCAATGAAGCTCCAGTGTACCAATGTATGTTCTGCTGTATGCTTTCAGTTCCATATCATAATTCTTTATTTATGAGTTTTTAATAGAGTTTCTGTAAAAATATCATGCAAGTTTAATTACACTCTCAATACACAAAAGTAAAAGAGTTTTGTTCGTAGTCAAATCTCGCCCCCCCCCCCTCACTCAGAGGTCGGAATGACCGCATGCGTGTTGCCAAAATGTCCGGTAAAGGGGTACTTTTCGTGCGACAAAGTCCGGCCCGAGAATTGTATTAAAAAAGGGGTGTATTTGTCTTTTCACCCAGAGATTTCTTTAAAAAGGGGGTGTGTTTTTTTTTCCTCTCATCTCTTTGGACTCCTGAAAAATTATTCCGAATTCAAGGGGGTAAATTGAGCATTTTTCCTGATTTAGGGGGTCTCCAAGGCAGGAAAAGCCTGCGAAAAGCCCGCGAAAGGGGGGTTCGGAAATGTTGGCAGTCCTCAGATAGGGGGTGCTTTCAGGGGGCTGGGATCTCGGCATTTGAAATCTTAATAGTGCTTATGGTTTGTAATGTTCATTTCAATTTGCCATGGACTGCTTAACAATAAAAACGGCTAAAACGACTAAGCAACAAACTTTACCTTTAAGGTACTATGTCCCTTTTGCAACCAACATCAAATTGTGTAGAACTTTGCAGGAATTATGAATATGTCATGTATGTCCTATCTGTGAAATTAAACCGTTGGCAGTGTCCTAGTATTCAAATATGCAGGGAAATCCGTTTACTTTTAGACTTCCCTGTCTGACACTATTGAGTGACTGACTGAAATCGTTTTATCTTTTATAGCAGTAACATACATAAAATGAACTGTAACAGGTACGTGATCATTTGTCTACATCAATAACCCATTACTTGAAAGTGCCAAAAATTAAGCTGATTAAATCTTTGTGCAGCACAAAACGTATGAACATTCGCTACAATAGTCCTGAAAATTAGACTATTATGTAGGATATTGCTATCACTCATGTCGATTTGACAACTCATGGTCGTTATTTTCCCAGACACACACATAAAAAAAACAATTTCAAACCAATCCTTTTTAAGGGAAGTCCTAAATAAGTACTGTCTTTCAATTGCCATAGGAATTTAACCTTTTCATTTTTGGAATTTCAAATGGGTCATGGTATTGGCTATTGGCTGACTTGATTTTGTTCATATCCTATCTTTCATCCAGATGATTCGGCGAGGGTGAAGTTAGAAGTCATCAACGATAATCCTCATTCCGACTACTTTAACGCTTCTTACATTCCCGTAAGTAAGGTGGCATGTATCAATTTATATATACATTTATTTATAAATATATTGTCATTATCATTTACTTTCATTTTAATGTTAAAAAGTGGATTGCCGTTGAATGAAGCGTCCAATTTGAATGATATGAATCAAATAACGTGTTAAAATGAAAACCTGGTACAATATTGATATATACCCACATACACGCACGCGCACCACATACACACATACGCACACGCACAAACACACACACACACACATACTCACATACAGCACACATGTAATGGGAATCCCACCATCGGTAGAAGCTGCATTATAAATCCTTATATGACTTGAATTTTCTTGATCTTCTTTTATGTTCGATTAAAAAGAAGAATAAAATTGCCTACGGGAAAGCAATGCTGTAAATAGAGACTATCATTTTCCTTAAGGCTTGACATATGTATAGTTTCATTTTAATCTACTTTTCATTATCTAAACTATTTTTTCTTCACATACAGAGTTTTGACAATGACAAGGCTTACATTGCATCACAAGGTATGTCCATGCTTATGTTCCGTTACGTTTAACAAGTAGTATTAAAGTTATAAATACAATTTTTAAGACGTATGGATTAAGGTTACTATATTGCAAGTATATAATTTATTCTTATAAAAAAAAAAAAAAATGCAAAAACAGACGAGTCGTCAGTCGTCATTCCCATAAAACAATGGAAACTTTGATTTTCTGATGAGCCATAATTCATTATATTTTCAAGGACCCAACAAGGCCTCTATGGATGATTTCTGGAGGATGGTCTGGCAGGAAAATGTGACGACTATTGCCATGGTAACGAAACTCAAGGAAGGAGATAAGGTCAGTCAATAGTATTTTCCCTAAAGTCAGATTGATTAATAGCTTAGCTTTAATATTTGTCTTCATGAATTATCAACACTTAGGTTGCTGGCATTAATTTTCAGGAGAGTTGCCAATGCCTTAATTTATCTTATATCGGTTAAAAATCTATTTTACTTTAGTATGAGGGTCGTCACTGGACATTCCTGACCACAATCGCCATAAAAACAATGAGAATCTCAAATTATCCTGATACTCCAATTCATTAATAACTGAATTTGTATCTTAACGTTTACACAGATTTATTGATCGTTACCCCGGATAAACACCAACAGCTTTCGGGAGACCCTTATTCTATGCTATAAAATTGAACATGAACTTAATGTTTATACTCATGTAGTTTAACGCTGAGAGTGGCGTTTTCAATGCTTTGAATAATTATACTATGGCTTAGTCGTAGTTGAGTAGTTAAAGCTCTTGACATGAAATACAAAGATGGTTGGTTCGATCCCCGACACCGGTACTGATGTAGTTGGCAACTCGTTATTCTACATTTCCATATCCAGGAGAGAAATGGGGTCCCCTTGAGATGATGAACGCCTTTTTTGTTAGTAATTGCCAGATGCCCTCACGAAGACCATATGGTAGAAATAGTCGCCATAGAGTGGAGATGGTTTCCATTCTGTTTTAATGAATATGCTAAACAGGGTAATGATATTTGAGAAGCGCTCAGAGACGGTATTTATTTCAAGCGCTAAATAAATCCAGATTATCAAAATTATAGTATTACACAACAATCATATAATATTTCTCCCGGCTCCAGATTAAAGCGTACGGTTATTTAATCTGATTATTGTCTGTTTGGTTGCTTGAAATAGATCAAATGCGGTAAGTATTGGCCTAATGTACCAGGCGATTCGGTGAAGTTTGGAAATATCAGAGTGGTATTGGAGTCACTGGAAGCATGCACAGGGGGAGTTAAAAGGAAAATGACTTTGAGACAGGTAGGTAAATAAGCCATCTGCATATGCATTGCTACGTCACATTTCATGAATTAATTCATGATGTCAG
>BEXV01003401.1:11345-30054 GCA_003118195.1 Hemicentrotus pulcherrimus | reverse complement strand
CCCCCCCCCCCCCCCCCCCCCTACCTGGTGTGTATGAGTCAATACGGGCCGGACTTTGTTGCATGAAAAGTACCCCTTTACAAGAGATTTGGGAAACACAAATGCGATCCCTCAGACCCCGGAGTGGGGGGAGGGGGGCCTGGGGTGACTGGTACACTGTGATGACACAAAATTAAGAAGTTCCTTTTGTGCTTAAGAACACATTGTTTGAAAGATCACATCAACTTATATCTTGAGAACAATATCAACAGATTTAACTCAATGAGATAGGGTTTATGCAAAGTGGTGATTACTAATCATGAAATTAAAAAGATACATTGATTAATTTTTTTCATCAGAATTAGTTTTGGTATAAGAAATGAAAACGAAAATGAATAATTTTGAAAACACAGAATATTGTATGTATAAAATACTTGGTCAATTATATGGTTGGGTTAAACAAAAATAAGCAGATTAATCAATAATGTCATTAAAAAATTCATGAAAATTAAAGCATATGTGGCATACACTTCTTTAAAATCATCCTTCAAAATATTGAAAACTGTAATATTTACAAGTAAATAACAAGAACAACATACCATATATTACACATCAAAAAAGCTTTCAAAAAGCTATAAATGCAACAGTCTGTAAATAATTACTGATAGTTTTAAAAAAAAACAATGATAAGAATCTTCTTTCCTATTCTTAACTTCTCAAAAAGGGGTTTTGAAACTAAAGTTTGAGTGATTGTATCTCTCTTGTCATGGGACAATTATAGCTTTGTTTATTGTCTCTAAAAAGTAAGTTTATTCTCTTTTAAATGATAACATAACTGTCGTGATTTTGCAGCCATGGAATGAGCAGTACATCGAATTAAGGGGCTGGGTCAAAAGTTAAAATGTGCACTGGTATGCACTGGTATTGTTATTCATTGCACTAAACAGCACTCTTTAAAGGAAGAAGAGTGCACAGCCAAACAAGAGCACTGCATTTTGCAACATTTTCTATTTTTACCTTGCCCCCTTTTTTAAATGTAATGCACTTCCATATCTGAAGATCTTAACAAATGGGGTATCATCAACTTAAAGAGGAATAAACACACTTTCTAATAATACTAAACAAAGCTAGACATAGCATTGATTAGGCCATGACAAGATATTCTAGACATAATCAATCAAACGTGAGTTTAAAGCCCCCTTTTGAGAGGTTTATTATTCAAACTAGTGAACTTACACAAAAATCATAAAGAGGTATTTAGTTAATGCTGGGTGTACATACATGTAAGAAAGATACCGTGTGTCACATGTTAGGTCCTAGGCCTACTGTCTTTCACCATTATATTTATTTCAACTACAGTATATATTGTGTGAACTAGAGGGGGGCACATCAGAACAAAAATATCAAGGTGGAATTTTTTACTTGAGAAGTACATAAAACAAATAAAATGCTGTTTGTAAAAATTATCCTGCAGAATCTTGAAAGGTAAAATAACAGATTTGAAAAGAACATGAATGCTGGAAAAGAACACCGCTACAGCTGCAAACATCATAATTGGCAAATGTTTTTGATCCCCACTGGCCCTGATATTTACAAAATCAAGCATGCATCAATCAAAAGTTTTGTGAAAGTACATCAATATATTCCACAGATTTCTCTCCATCTCATATATCCACATCTTTTGTACAAAAACTAGAAAAAAAACTCTACAAAATATGTATAAAAATGCTATACAAGTAAAGCCTCTATGTTTGTTCTTTGATTTTTTAAATATAAAAATCACCGTCAAAAAAGTTGTTCTATGGTGGTATTTGTTTCAATGCTCATCTTGCACCTCTGATTAAAAGTCAACATTATATATGATGAAACATGATTAAATCACAAATATTATTTCATTGATTATCTAGTACATTACATATGATTTCTACAACAGCTTAGTACTCTAAAATCAAAAGCAACATCTGATTTCGATGAGAAATGCTACATAATTATCTGTCCAAATTGTTTTGCTGTCAAATATTTTGTTATTGAAATAAATATTCATGTACTTTGGAATGGAACGGTCAATGGCATCTAATTTTATTATTCCAGGAAAAACTTTCACTTTCATTTCTTTATCATGACATGTACATATAATGCTGGTAAATGTCATACTGAATACAGAATGAGGGAGATGACATGAAGAAAGGGGTATAAGCTAAAAATATTCTCTTTATGAAAATGTTAAAAATTTGAAAGGAGAAAATTGTGAAAGCATCGCTGGAATAAAAAGTGAGACGTGCTGTCCTCCATACTACATTATCTGTTGAAATCATAATGCATTATCCTGTTATCAACATCAAGTGCTAAATTTCTATGAATTTTTTATTTTTCTCAGCCAATCAAATGTCACCATTAAAGCAGTTATTATAACTTGTTTTGATAAGAAGATTTATGAAACAGGGCCCCGGTTCATATAAATAATGCTGAATATAAGAATATAGCTGTCCCATATAACAGAGACAGATTTTGGTGGAATAAAAACATTGCTGACTATTAATGCTTGAATCAGATTAACAATGCTTGAAAAGATTAAAAATTGAAAGCAAATATTGTTGATGCATAGTTATACTTTTTTCTTGTTAAATTCACCAGTACGCCATAGAAATATCTCTATAGTGTAGCTTAGATGTGTATGGTACATGGACTAAATTATCAAAATATATTTGTAAGTGACAAATGAATGTAATGATAACCTTTTCTTAATCCTGTGTAGAATGTTGTTTATATTTGTTAACAGGGTCTAGCGGTAATATCTGTGGTATGGTCAGCTCTCTGTCTTGGCTTACAGACAGGCACTGATTGGACCTACAGGTAGGTTCCAAACTTAGTCACTTCTTTTGGATGTTGTTGTTAAAGCCAGTAAGTCTCAGACGTATCTGATTGATAAACATCTGTAAAATCCTTAACACTTACACAGCTACATTGATATTTAAAGCTTTAATACATTTCTTGCAAAATCCTGTTTACCATTAGCACCATGACAATTAATAATATTGTCATTTATCAATTTCTGTAAAGAAGAAAATGGAAGAACAAATTCTAAAAACCTCTTTGTCCTGGTACAAAATGGTCTCAAAACCTTTAGCTGTTTATCATAAAAAGCTCTTGTTACTAAATTTTAACACTTTCCACAAATGTAATTTGTCAACTTAACATCATTTGATGATTATGGAAAATAGACATTTTGTTAAAAATTACATACAAAAGCAGACCAAACCTGTAAATGTTACATGCATAAGTGGCCTTCAAATAACGACTTCTGTTCCCTTTTTCAACCTATGCAGTCGCAAGAAATTTACTTTAATTTGAAATCACAAATACGACATGTTCATGTTTTCTTCTGTTTCTAACTTTCACCTTGAGCCGATGATGATAGAACACACTATCTTATGGGTTGGCCATGATGAAAATTTCAAACCTGATTAAAGCGTCTCTCGGAAGATATACATGTATAAAGGGGTGACTGTGTTCATGATAAAGGTGGGGTTTCTGTAACGATGCTCAAGTGAGAAATCCCAATGGCCACAACAAGCTCATGGTCCATCAGTCATCCAGGGGATAATTCAGCCAAATACAAATGATCTTTCCTGACAGAGCCTATCCTCTGGTTTTTCTCTTCTCCAGCTAAATAATTGATCAAGGAATTGTAGAAAAGAAAAGCCAGAATCGAAACCAAGGTGGCCACTCTGTCATCTATTGAATGATTTTGCCATGCATCTGTCTCTCCTGCAGGAGTACACTATCAGAACGGTTGTTCTCAATAGACTCTGAGCAATAGTCCAGTCACGAGTGTGTGACCAGTGTCATCCGTTAAAGGATTCAGCTCAGTATCTGAAGGGTCGTTCTCTTGAGCCTTTGTGCCATGCAGAGGGTATCATCCAGGTGGAAACCAGAGTGATCACTATCATCAGTTGACGGATTCAGCCAAGCGTACATCTCTTCTTACAGAGAACACCATCTGGTGGGTTGTTCTCTTGAGCCTTAGAGCCATGCAGAGAGTATCATCCAGAGAGTATCATCCAGGAAGAAACCAGAGTGATTACTGTCATCAGTTGAAGGATTCAGCCAAGCGTACGTCTCTTCTCACAGAGGACACCATCTGGTGGGTCGTTCTCTTGATCCTTCGAGCCATGCAGAGAGTATCATCCAGAGAGTATCATCCAGGTAGAAACCAGAGTGATCACTGTCATCAGTTGAAGGATTCAGCCAAGCGCACATCTCTTCTTACAGACGACACCATCTGGTGGGTCGTTCTCTTGAGCCTTTGTGCCATGTGGAGAGCATCATCAAGGGAGAGTTGAAGCTCAGCTGGTACTTCACTTACCTGGAGGAGAGCAGAAGGTGAGGAAAAAGAAAGATGAAGGGAAAGACAAGAAGAGAAGAATGGTATTAGGATCAACGAAAGGGATGTAGTTTTCATAGGTCCTTACCATATGTCTAGTTACTATGCATCCATTTTACTTAATGCTTCTGAAACAAAATATGGGGTTGATTTAAAAACTGATCATTTTCTCTAATTCGTAGGGTCATTGTATTTTCAATGAGATGGATCGTTTACTGCAAAAGTGCAACGAACAAGACAATTGCTATTTCATATGGAGTTTAACTGTGATATGTATCAAATTTTGCTTGGACAGCGCGTGTGTGGACTGTAGTGTAAACACACAGCCCTCAAAGGTTTTAGCTGTGTATGGTGCAGGTTGCCATTGTAAGAATTTGCATCCCAGGACGGGTATGTATATCATTTTCTACTTGTTTAATGTTTTCCTTTAGGAAAAAGAAAAAACTTCACAGCACCTAAATATTGCTATTATCTTCATATTTGTCATTTCCAATCAAAAATTTGACAAGAATATTTTGAGGGCTTATCAAAACTCTACTATGAGATTATATTAGAGCCTTCTCACCTTCTGATGTTTGAAGGCCCTTGGAGGATGTTTACTCCTGGTCCTGGAGGACTTTGGTGTTCTCCTGTAATAAAACTCCTCCTCTCCCCCTCCTGCACTGGATCCCTCCTCCTGCTCCTCCTCCTCCCGAAGGTAATAGCGCCCTCTACTTTTGCCGGGTATCAGGTAGACTGGCCGTGCATCAGGATGCCTGAGGCAGAAATAACAAGGAACAGGAATCTTGGTCATTGGAGGTTTCAGATTGAGATAACGTACATACATGAAAATATACACCGTTGTATCCATAGAACTTCATGGTGTACACTGAGGAAACATAAGCAAGCGTTTGGTTTCTCAGATGTTCGCAAACACCTAAAGTGTAGTACAAGATTAAAAAACTAACAATTGATATTACTGCCATCATACCTTGTTCCTTGTTAATTCAATTTACCACGAACAAGATGATACAAACATACAAGTTTATTTGAAAATAAGAATGATTGTTGGATAAAATTTGAAAAATTTTATGAACTACTTATTCACATATCTACATTCATATATTTTCATTACTAATTTCAAATGCAGATAAATGGAGATGTTAACTGGGTAAATTGACAAGTTGACTAATGGTCAAATGCTTCACATAACTAGGTACACTTACAAATGGCTAGGTGTCCCACTTGGTTGATGTGTACTTGTCTGGTTCACTGCTGGGGTAACAGGTGTTGCATCTGGTACCTGTTGGGTGGCCTGCGGTACCACTGTGATCGGCTGTTGTGCTGCAGTAGTGTAAGGCTGCTGGAGCACATAGGATTGTCCTTGGATAAGTGGTACTGAATGATTGCTTTGTGGTGCCCCTGGCATAGTGTGTAGTGCATCTGCAGGGTTGGGTTGTGTTGGGGTGTAATATGGTGCCTGAGGGTACACCCTTGAAGGTGTCTGTGAACTGTACGTAGGGACACGAGTCTCAGAAGGTGGAGCACGGTGTGGTGCTGGCGGTGGGTAGCTATACTCGCCATGGGTGTGACTACCAGACCCTCCACACGTAGGACATAGCATTGTCTCAGTTTGGTACCGCACACCCGGTGTCTGAAACCCCCCTGGCCTCCTGGACACTGCTGGTGGACTTGAAGTGGTATAGTTGGCACCACTAGAAAATGCATAGCTTTGATTGTCTGTACCGGGACGTGATGGTGTTCTCATGGTTGACCAATTCTCATGTCTGGTTCCAGAGTTATATTTCTTGGGACTTGTGCGGATAGGTGAGGCACCGAAAGAAGCATTGGCCCTTGGAATGTATCTCTCTCTGAGCACATCACGTATGGTGTCCCTCAGTGGCGTTGACGAGGCATACGGTGCTTGCATTCTACTGGGAGTGGCATCTCTATCCGCCAGCTGGTCCTTCAAATCTGTTATTTCTTCTTGCAACATGTGCAGCATCTCACTTTTTGAGCTCCGTGAAGAAAGCCTATCCTCGTCACCATCATCATGGTTACGCATCCTCGAATATCTGTTCTCCTCTGGTATTGGTGGAGGGTTGCGGTTTGCCTCCACCATCTTGGTTCTTAGCTGATTGACATCATCCTGGAGGGCTCGTAAGGCATCACTCCTCACGCTGCTCCTGGTGACATCAGACCGTCCATCAAACTCTGGTTGGTGGTGCCTTGGTGGTGATTCTCTAAGCCTTCTTGGCGGTTCTGTCCTTTGATGGTGTACCCTTTGAGGTGCCGGTATCGTGCTGTTTTGGTGATTAGTGCTTCTGCTCAAGTACTGGCTACCAAGAGGGATGCCCTGGTCATTTGAGGGATGTCTGCTTTGATGTGCTTGAGGAGGTGGAACATACGCTCTCTGTTCCCTCTGCTTTATGGGTGATGGTGCTGTGTGGGGCTGACTGGATACTGATCTTGGATCTGAAAACATATATTTAATCAAGGTTATGATTGTCAACAAGATTCTGACATAAAACTCTGTATTGTTTTTATTTCTACATTTCTATTCAATTTGGCCATCTCAAAATGATCATCTAGTAATCTACTTATTGTTTCAAAAGAATACTGCAGTTAAAAAAATACAAGAACCTGGGATAAATAAATGTACAACAAACGTGCACATGAATCTACTTGTAAAATTGTATGACATATTAATCAAGCTATATTCAATACTTTAAAAAGATTTGTTAAGATGTAACTGCCAGAAAAAATTGATTCTCTTCAATCCTCACACTCCAAGTAAAACACAGGACGGAAACAAAATACATACAAATGACCAAGATAGGTACATTTACCCCTTCGTTGATGCTCTCGAGGTGTCATCGTTTGAGGGTTTCTTTCTTTAGCTCTCCTACTCCCTGCAGAGTAAACAGAATCTTGGGTCTCACGGGGCATCACTTCTGGCTTTTTTCCCCTGGCTCTTTTACCCCCTCCAGAATATATGGAATCTTCCTCCTCAGGCACAGCCTGCTGCCTCAGTGGGACTGGTTTATTACTTCTTAGGGGTGTTTTAATGCTCCCCTTTTGAGACTCATGAGAAGGTAACCTGGAATCTCTTGTGGGAACATTTTTAGGTATTTCAGAATGGGGTGGCAACCTGTAAATACAAGAAAAAATAAATACATATGTGTGAGATTTACACATATACTTCACCAATTTCATTGCCTTTACTTTTAAAGACATTATTGTGCATTAATATCAGGTTATGAACTATAAAGAATGAATCATAACAGGGGAAATAGATTAATCATAAAATCCTCGTCACAGAAACAAATCTGTGTGCCATGTTTCTTGTACTCATGTATAATCCTTTGGTCTAGAGGGATTGTTTATTGCTCTCTGATCCACGGAACTAACTGCCCACCTCAGACAAACAAACAAATAGACAGAACAACCACATGAATAACTAACCTTGGTGCCCTGTTCCTTGTCCGTGTGTCTGAGCCAGTGGTCTGAAGGGGCTCCCAACTCCTCTCAGACCAGAGGAAACCACTGTCACCCCCCCCCCCCCTCGTGTCTGAGCCTCTCTTCTGTAGGGATTGTCTACTACCCTCTGTACCTAAGTACTGTACTATTCCCCTAATACAACCAAACAAACAAACAAACAAACCTCTGTGCCCTGTTCCTTGTCCTCGTGTCTGAGCCTCTGGTCTGAAGGGACTGCCTACTGCTCTCTGATCCGAGGAAACCACTGTCCCCCTCAGGCTCTAGATGGGTGCCGTGGGTGCTCTTGTTGCCCCTCTGCTTCCTGGTATCACCCCCTGCATCACCCCTGCGGTGGGAGGACCGATGGTCGGAATTAGGGCGGGGTGGCGTCTGCTTGGTGCTAGACTGTAAAGACAAATTAAAATAACATAATTATGTTCATAATAATAATAATTATGGAGTCTTTTATAACGCTCATGTCTTGTATATAGCTCCTGGCACTCCATTATCTTTACCCTGGTCTTAGCATGGCTGCCATTTCAGTGTAACAAATGTAGATTAATGTACTGCCATAGGACATTAGTGCTGTGACAGGGATTTGAGCCTCATTCCTTGTGGTTCAATATCTGCAGACTTATCCACTGGACCATATCTCTACATCATGTAATGCATACATGCATGTATTTATATGAAAGCTAATGAGTTATGGGAAACATCCTTCATGGTACCTTTTTTCAAATTATATTTCTTACATGTATGACTGAGCAATGCATGGTATAGATAAATGACACAAGGAAACGTGTGTCAACATCATCATCATCATTAATGTCAATGAAGAACAACTCATGTCCTATCTTGAATAAGGCACTTTACATCATTTCATGTCAGGAACCTCATTTTCAGGGATGGGGCAGAGACAGACAGAGACAGACAGAGAGAGGGAGGGAGAGAGAGTGAGAGAGTGAGAGAGAAAGGCAGACAGGCAGACATAGAGAGATAGAAAGAGAGACAGCGAGACAGACTGAGGAAGAGATAAAGAGACAGATGCAGAGAGACAGACTGAGATAGAAAGGGGTAGACAGACAAAGAGGGGGTACATATTCTAAATGGTACAGAATGGAATTATATACAGAAAGAGAGGGACTTAAGATAGGAGAGCGAGACAGGAAGACAAATGAGCTGGGAAAAAAGCTAGAAAGAGAGACAAAGAAGAGGAGGAATTGGTGGAGAGTAGCAAAGTCTATAGCATTGTGTGAAAGAGATTTGACAGGCAGAGTGACGGAGGATAAAACTCACTTTTCCAGGGATGCTTTTCCTCCTACTATGCACAGATGATGATGGTTGATCATGATCCGGTGACCCTAGCGATGAGATGCTCCCGTCTTCAGGGGGCTGCCATTTTGGAAGCTCATCCTGTCTTGTTCCTGCATAAGGTGATACCCATAAAATAACATTCAATTCAATGAATTGGAGACTCTAGCGTCAAGATTTGTCAAACCATAGGGAAATGGATTCTTCTTCCCAAAATGGAACTTTATCTTGCACAATCAGTCTAGAAACAGAATCTCTCAAGGAATCTGATAGTTTTCAAAAATCATATGCTGTGCTACATTATCCCTTTTCCGATATTGTGATGACATTGGAAGTAAAGTTCAGCAGAGATACTATGCTCAGTCGCATGTTTTCTGTGTAAGAAAGTAAAGTAGCCATTAATACCCTTTACCAAATCCAGATTTGTTTTCCCCTTTTTAAATGTCAAGGGGTTTGCATTATTTAATAATCAAACTTACTGGTGCTACTTGCATGGCCTACAAGTGCAGAATAATCTTTAGGCAAAATATCTTAATTTATTTGGTTCTTTTATATTTAGAGAATACCACATTATGAAAATAAGATCTCTATGTACTTTACAAAGAGCATTGGAAATTATCACCCTGGTTTAAGCTCAGATATCCAATACAGGACCGACCACTCTAAATAAGGGATAAAATTGCCAATCATAGATTTTGGAACATCGGGCCATGTCGATTCCCCCCGAATATATAAGTGACTGGAATACCTTTGCACTACATAGCTTACATTTAACATGGTGATCCAGTCTAAATGATTCTCCTCTGATTACTACAACATTTTCACATTATACAGTGTTGAATGGACTGATCGTTTTAATAGCAGAAATATATCACTCCGGGGGCCGGGGGTGTTTCCCATAGACTAAGATGGACTTAACTATAGCAGGCCATTCATGCCACTGTTTGCTCTCACATTTACTGGCATTGGTCTCTCAAGGGATGTACAAATCTACAGAATTTACATTTTTTGATAATTCATTATTAAAGGAAAAATAGTATCTAAAGATCATAATGGTGAGAGCAACCAGTGGCATGAATGGACTGCCATAGTTAGATCCAACTTGAAGTCGATCATAGTCTTTGTTAAACAACCCCCCCCCCCCCTGGAAAACGGTTCCTTACCTTTTGGTCTGAAGACATCAGGCGATGTTGTTTCTCTGAACGGAGAGGAATGGCTTGAAGATCCGTCAACATCCCCATCATGATCCTCACCATTATCCATAAAATCCATTTCATTCTCTTCTATCATCTCAGCATCGTTACCATGGAAACCTGCTCTATCTCCATTATCCAGTTGATCCATACTCGCAAGAGCAAAGTCTGGCATATCCTGAAGGCTCTAAAGGAAATACAAAATCAGAAATAGCATTTTATTAGAGTTAAATACTAAGCCAATATTTTTGTGTAAAGATAATTTTCATTGATCAAAGGGTAAAGAACAAATTTGTATAAAGCCACAACAACTTCCAATCACATACTTTCCAAACTATTTCCATGAATCATGAACTCATTACCGAGTATCAAAATCATCATAATATAAGAATTATTTTGAATAATTAAACAAAAATAATCTATTGAAGTGCCCATTAGTCTCAAACTGTGTCACATGACCCAATGACGGCCTGTGCTATAGTGTATAGACGCCATGTGTGACATGTGTTGGGGCTTACTACAGTGTTAGACATGCGACATCACTTGCTGAAAATATTTTAAATAAAATCAATCCCATCATATAGCAATGACAAGTAGAAACTTGCACTCTGATGAAAATATAGGAAAATAGGTTTGAATACCAATAAGTAAGCTGTGACCTAAATTTGACCTCTGAAATAAAATGATGTTCTCTCATTAAAAAAAAAAATTTTATTTAGAAATCCAAAAGGAGAGACTTCTTATAGAAGATAAATACTAAGAAATTAGTTTTAATTCAACTATTTTCAGGATTTTGGTCACACAAGTGTGTAAGAAATGTCCCTTACCTTGACAAGATGCTGAATTTCTCTATCTCTCTCGGGGTGGGGTGGCAGCTGTTTCAGAGCATCATACCTACATGTATAATGCACAAACAGGAAGAAGAATGAAACGTGTTTGTAAATATAACTATTAGAAAATAACAAAATCATAAAATTCTTTTATATCATAATAATAACATTTATTGATATGATAATGGACCCTAAAAAGGCAGAAGGGGTGATAGAGGGGGGGGGGAGAGAAGAAGGAGTGGAAGAGGGGCTTTGTTCTCCTAATCTAGAATTTCACCATGCTAATTTACTCTTTGTACATGTAGGTATCTAAAGTTCTGTATTTGTTCCATATACAGTCACAGTGCATACCAAAACCAGAAAATATAAATAAAAGTGGCCTTGATAGCCAGGTTCCTTTAGTACAGATTTCAAAGAAAATTCCAAGGAAAACAGAAAATGATGTCTCTATAGACAGGTGGTCTTTCTGTAGAGGGAGTCACTAAAGCAGGTTTTTTGCTGTACAAGAAAATCAGAAAGCAAGAGTGGATGGAGATATACCAGTGTCACAAATTATTCAGTCAAGTGGATGATAATCAAGCAAGAGGAAGAAAAGCTACTGACCTGCTTAGCAGCAAGGCATAGTCTTCTTCAGGAGACTGTGTATTGCTTTGTCCTCTTGTGAGATCCACTCCAGAGCCATCCCCTGTTGCCATGGTAGCATCTGATCCCTTCCGTTGGGGCGTGGCTGGCAGCTCTGGTGGGTTACTACGTAAATTATCCTGAGGTAAGGAGTTATCAACAATATTATGCATTTTAATTTTATTAACAGGTTGGTGTTACGGTTCAAATTATTTAAAGGGCACTGTCGGACCTACCAATTCTTAAGAATTCAAATGCCATAGTCTAACAAAAATGCAAGGGTGGTATTCTGAAAACTATGTTTACAGAGTTTTTGGGCAGGAAGTTGCAGTGCACAGACGCATAACATTATGCAAGTCTCATTCTTAGATAGTTAATAACATTGATTAAGTATTCTAAAGACTTGTATAGCCATAAGATAGCACAGAAGTTAGCATAGGAAATAACATTGGTCTCAAGGTCATTTTGCTATCAAGTACATGTCTATTCATACGTGAAATGCATTTTCTTTTTTACATTTTTGCCTATTTGGTGTCCAAGATCACTGCAATATAATTTCTTGAATCAAAAATATGTATAGCAAAAATAACCACTGAAAGCCAAAGAACAATCACTCCAGGCAATGTCACTCTAGGCAATCACTCTAGGTATGTCTTCATCAGCTCCAGATTGCTAAAAATAGTTCACTATTTCTGATTTGGGAAATAAGCCTTAAGATATTTTGCTCAGCGTTCGCCCATTGTGCAAGTCTTTGTGCTGGTGAAGACGCACTGAGCAGATAGGAGGATATTCTGCTAAATAGCCTGCTATTTCATGATCGGGTTAATATCCAGGATCAGAAAAAGCGGGCTATTTGGCAATTTCAAGCTGATGGAGACAGGCCTCTTCTTACCTGTACAATCTCTTGAAGGTCATCCAGCCTCATCCCAAGCTGAAACAGTTGACCCTCCACCGACTTCTTTGGGTCAAAGATTGCTTGTTGACCTGTAGCTGATCCCAATCTGACCTTCAGATTGTGCTCTTCCTTAGCCTGCATGTAGTCTGCTTCTAGTTTGGCCTGACCTGACTTCAACCCCTCTAGCCCCCTCTGTTGGTCCACAGGGTTAAGGTGGTTTTCTTGTAAAAGAATCTCATATGAGTCCATCTGTTATTAGATATTTTTTTTAAGCAAATTAGTTTTACGATATGTAAACATATTATTTGAAATTTTGTATATATTTAATGGAGGGAGACACAACTTGCATTATTCTCCCTCCATCTTTCCTAAACCACTTCCAGTTTCTTAATAACATTAATAATAACACAAACTGCTTCAGGTGCTCCCATATTACCCCGGCTCTGTTTAATAGGCTACTGCATTCAAGGAATCCCTGTCTATTAAAAATACCACCTGAGTGGAGAGTGGCAATTGTAGATTAATGTCTTGCTAAAGTACATACATGTAAGTGCTGCGGCGGGACTAGAACCACAAATCGGGTGATCCAAGGTCCGACAACGTAACCACTAGACAACGATACCTCTAAAGTTCTTATCTGTAATCATATACACTACAGGTATGAACATATAGATGAATAGAACAGACGATGACATTAACAAGAGTCATCAATAAAACAAGCTTCTTCTCGCTCCCTCCCCCCCCCAACTCCTGTGTACCGGTAATTAAATTAGCATGTCATACTCTCAAAATACATGAATATCATTGGAATATTAGCTTTCCAGTACAGAATACATTTTAAGACTAAGCAAATATTGACAAACATTTGTTAAACTTTTAAAAATGTTCTTTACAAATTTTTAAAAGTAATATTTCTTGTAACGCATAACACAAGGGGCAGATTTCTTTTCTTTTGTATAATACATATAATTTATTTCAAGTTGATGGTTAGTTTTCATCAATAAAATGCTGGTACCGTAATACACAACCACCTCACCTTTTCCTTTTGCCCATCAGTCTGAATCTGAAGAGCCAATAGTTTCCCTTCGGATGCATCCGGCAAAGCCATCTGACTCTTCCCCTTATTAGAAGTGGAAGCGCCCATGCTTACATTGGATGTTGAGTGCAAGTGGATTGTACTATTCCCTCCAGGGGGATGTGCCAGACTGCTAGATGATAAAAGTATCATGGATCGATTCTACAGGTCAGTTTCTGTGTATAATTTCCATTTGAGTAAAGCCACACACAATATTTATCATCTAGAGTAAGTCCATTTTAATAACCTAAATCGATAGTCGATACGATTTGCTATTGTTCTATGAACGCCTTCATCACAAAGAGAAGAACACAATCTTTCATTAACTTAGATGGTTCTTAAAATTAAACATAGAATATGGGGGAAGAGAGAGAGAGAGAACAACAAAAAACACTGGTACTGATATTCTTTTGATGTTGAACTTTGAGCCTTCCACATGAAAAAAGGAAATTATAACTTGTTATGATTGCTTAGCGATTTTTCTTTTAAAACAAGTGTGCAAAACTTCACCATCAAACTGCAAATCCCCAAATAACACAATACCGGTACATACAGGTTCATACATTGTACTGTATGTACATGCATTAAGAATTTGATTTAAAGAAAAAACACTCAAAGATGACTCACCCACTACGAGAAACCACTCCTTTTTGTCCTTGAGGCAATGTTATATTCTGACCATGTTTGGCTGGTGTAGGTCCAGCATTCCCTGGCTGACCACCCGGTGCGCCCTCATAGTGCAGGTTGACCCTTGCCCCTAGACGCAAGGAATCAATGGTATTTTCTGCTTGGGCATGCTTCTGCAGGAGTTGAGCGTGCTTCTGCAGGAGTGCATCATGTTCCTCCTGCAGCTGATCTACAAACTCATCGCTGAGCAGTCGCGACCTTGCACTCTTGTCTACATGTAGGTGCTGTAGGTCAGTGCTACTGAGGTCACTCCGTGCAGACATGTTGTCCAAGCGCAGCCTGGGGATGGTCTCCACTGGAATGTCCCTATCATGCTTCACAGGTGACGGACTGAACTCATCTACTTGGCGGACAAGAGTTGAATTGTGTCCCGGTGTGCTTGATCTTTGACTCATTTGCCCTACACTCTCCTGAATACTGTATTCGCTTCGATCATCGTGGCTTCTTATACTGGCGCAACTACTTCTCCTACTACTCTGTGATAATACTGACTGGGGCGTTGATGCCCTGGAAGATCTAGTTCTGAATGATTTGACACTATTGGTTTTCTTTCTACCATCAAAACTTTGCTGTGAGTTTTTTTCACTGGCTGAACTCTGTTCTGAGATTGTCTTATTTTTCAGTTGTGCAGCAGTTTGAGGTCTGCTTGGCCGTCTATGAGAGGTAGCGATAGGTTTGAAGTGCTCCACGTCTCCTCCACTGGCGTCTTTCTTACCCTCGGGACTGCTCCCTGTCCCGAAGGTCTCAACATTTGCAGCAGCTGATTGAATGACTGTCGTGAGGCTTTCCCTGCCCTTGGGAGTGTTGTTTCTTCTTTTAGCAAACAAATCTGAGCCGTCTTCTGATTCCAGATGGGATGGTTCCTCAGGAAGCTGCTCTTGACTCAGGCTGAAGAAGTCTGGCTGTGAAGACATCTGAGGAACATAGTGGCCATTGACCTCACCTCCATAATCATCCAGAGAATCGTTGTCATAGGATTTGTCCATCAGCCTGGAGAGTCCATGTTCTTCACCAGAAGGGACCTCTTGCGTGCTTCTTGGTGTGGCCTGCATATACTTCATCATGTCGTCACTCCCGTTATGCATATTCTCTTCTCCTTCAGCTGCACCTCCAAAGCTGTGTTCACTTTCAGAAACTCCATTATGTCTACCGCTCCCGCTCTTGTCGTAGTCATGATCGGACCTGAAATCCATATCTCCAGAGCTCCTGCGATCCATTTCGTACCCTCCATTTAGTCCTCCATTGGCCAAAACATTCCCTTGCAAAAACCTGTCATCCATGCCAACACCCTCTGCTGATTCCTGAGACTGGTCTTTAAGGATCAGCTCCAGATGTTCAAACTCCTGCAGCGATCTTTGACGATGGATCGGCCTTTCGAAGCCGTTTCCTATGATCTTGCCTCTCGGAGTCAGTGGCCCAATGTCTCCGTCCTCAACTTCTTCCTGCGACTCTCGTTGTGTTTGGACGTCGTGATCAATATTTGTCATGGAGAAGATATTCTCACCCTGAGGCTCAGGTGAGAAGACCTCTTCTCCGTAGACGTCATCGCTTACTTGACTACTACCGATGGAAGCACTGGAAAATCTGTTCCTGAGACCTGCAGAGGAAATCAAGAACCCCAAACAATATCAAGACACAAGCAGCAAGCCCCACAGCAAATCAAATGTCCCATGTATTAATGAACCCAAAGGCTGTTTCCCTGTGCTCTTATACTGCAATCCCAACAACGAACAGCCCCTGAGGTAGTGTGCATTCAGAAGCAAGCTCTCAAGACAGAATGGGAGACTGAAGCAGTATGTAGACTCACCGTCTTTATAATTTCCTTCTCTCTTCTCAATCTAATCCTGCCCTCACTCAGCGAGTTCTTGTGTTTTGTTTGTGCGATGCATGCACTTTTGAGTGATAGATATGGCAAAGATGATATGTTCATTTGGTTAAGACTCTTTTGAGTCATCTTCATGCCAAGGCAATGACCTTGATTTTAAGAAATGTTCTTGCAGCTGTAAGAGAGGCTGTGAAGTGTTTCACAAAGACTAAGATCAACTTTCAGTTTGACTTAACTATGGCGGGCCTTTTATGTCACTAGTTCCTCTAATCATTTCTGGCATTGGTTTCTCAAGGGACGTACAAATCGTGGTCACAAATATACAGAATTTACATTTTGTTGATATATGGAAAAATACAGTGTATGTTATCTAGATATTATAATTGAGAGACCAATGGTGAGAGTAACCAGCGGCACAAATGACCTGCCATAGTTGATGTAAGTCCAAATTAAAGTCGATCTTAGTCTTTGTGAAACACTCCACAAGTTACATTGTCCCTTGTGATGACAAAAAAAAAATGAATCCACCAAGCCTTGGACAAGTATTTGAATACATGTAAATCACATACAGTACATTAAAGATCCAAGAAAAATCAAAAGATAATTTTCTTGTACATGTACATACTTGAGCAGTGAATGCAATCTAAAAGGAATTACAGCAAATGTAACTTGGCTGTGAATTTTTGTTCAATATGAAATATTAAGAAAGATCAAATATTTGATTTGACTTGAACAAACTAAATTGTATGATAAATCTTATCAATCATGTTTTGAATCCGCATTTATATTGATCATAAATTGTTGCATTAAATGGCTCTTTCCCATCCATTGTTAAGAACAAATACTGCACACAGTATGTGAACAGCTGCTTTGACCTCTACACTGTACATGTACTTAACAATATTAAAACATGTGAACCATTCCCAAACGGATGAGATGTTCTACATGTAGTGCTTAGAGACTTTGGTGGTAAGCGCTTTATTAGCAGTGTTTTTATTATTACTAGTATCAAAATTAAGCTACATGTATCTCTTAAAACAGAACAGACTGCTGTTCTTAAGCTTCTTAATACCACCCAATGATAAATTGTCCATACACTGGCACCTACATTACTAGCATAACTGCAAATCAAAACATACTTGGTTTAAGATTTAGTACAGTAGGGGGATAATTTGAGCATCCTCTTTCTAATCCTGTACTGTACGTCTCACTCAGTAATCTCATAAATATGGCTTCCTCTGATATCTGCCAAGATTTGGGTGCTAGGAAACAGTTGCCTAGCAACAGGATAACATACAAATTCAAGGACACTAAAGCCCTAAAAGATATTTTTATATACTGTACATGTACATGTTTCTAGATTTTAAAGGTAATACAAAGTTTTGGGAAATTTTGAAAATTTGGGGGATAATGATTCTTTACTATTTTGACATATTTGGATGCCCCTGTGGATGTGTAATAAGCACTAAAAAAATTAGCCCCTAAAACACTTCTGCTTTCGAGAAAAAACGAAAATAAAAATTTATCGGTACTCCCGATAAATTTTGATAAATTTCAAATAGCGCATACGGCCGTACAATGGTAGCTGCGACCCTGAAAATTTCAGAATATGCAGTTGTGATATATACCTACCAAACGGGAATAGCTTATTGGTCAAAATTAGTCCAGAAACATTGTTTTAAAGCTTAATTAATATCTTGACCTTGAGAGGGCGCTATACAACATAAAGAGTTTATTATTTACAATTTCATAACTTTAGACTTTATTTCAACCGCGACAACGATCACTGCATATTGTAGGATCGCATATGCTTCTAATATGTTCATTTATTAGCCAAATTCATGACCACATACCAAAACTTTGTGATAACTTTAATGCAGATGTATGTTAGTGGTAAAAATCCTAAATAAGGCTTTAATGACAAATTATTTATGTGTTTCCAATATTGTTTGATTCTTGAATACATGTAGCTTATTACAAAATGATGTACGAACTACATGTACATGAATGTACAATAGGATAGAAATTCAAACAGGTTTAATGGAAAATTAAAATATTGGTTCGTAAATGACAATGTGACAGACATTAAGTATTCATAAAATGACAATTGACAGACATAAAGTTTCTAAATCTAAAGCACTGTTCAAATTTAATTAAATTGACTTGAGTTAAACTAAATCCCAATTTATCACTGAAACTCTTACAGATATTGCTTTTGTGTTAGAGTGAATAAATGAGAATTCTTACCATCATGGTCAAAGTCTAACTCATGGTCGTCCAAAGAACCTCCAGACCCTGCCATGGTTTCCTATTCATCTTCTGCGAGCAAGCTAAAGAGACGGAAAGAAAAGGCCTGCTAACAACAACAACACCAATAATACACTACTTGAAATTTACAATGTACATGAACCTACCAACCATGAAGCAAAATTAGGGAATCTCTCAAGGAT
>BEXV01003400.1:31081-43033 GCA_003118195.1 Hemicentrotus pulcherrimus | reverse complement strand
GTTCACGGTTTCAAGACGACCAACTAATTAAATATTCATAACTTTAGGGGGGCAAATACTCATATTGTTAACTTGTGAGCCGGGACAAATTATACATCGATAGAATCGTCAACATCTGCAGATGGCAATTAAAAACAAATTAAAATTGTACATTTATTTTGATGACAGGGTCAGGATCCAGCAACATTTAGACTAGAGGCTTGCAAAAACAGTTCTTAAAGAAAGGCGTGTGGTTATGACGTGTTTTCTTTACGAAATTTTACTCAAATTTCACAGAAAAAGAACGATAATAGACACAAGAAAACGGACTATGTACTCGCCTAAACATGACGACCTTAGAAAGCGTGGTTTTCTCTTAAACTGCACTCGCAGTACACGGTACAAAAATCTCGTGACTCACGAGACGTTAGATGAGAGGAGCGAGTGCTCGCGGGATTGAAAATAAAACAGGCAGGGTTTGCTCATTAGCATACGATCTGCGGTCTGACTGTACTTCCTGATGTTTGGTTTCCTTGAAATATTGACGTTTGGTACTGTAAAATTGATCGTCTTGCAGATCCTGACACACCGGCTTCGCCTATGTGTTGTTTTGAATTAGCGTAACTTGAATTTCGCGGCACGGGGAAAACTCGCGATAGCTCAGCTCAGCCGTTCGTATAGTGCAGTGCAGTACTGTTCACCGCAGTACACTGCACTACGAATGGCTGAGCTGAGCTGCAATTGCAGCGTGACATCTTTTGGAGATAAGTTGTTTTCATCGGGTTTTAAATTAGCTGAAACGTCTGTCATTCCAACAAATTAAGCAAGGAGACCGCGATCAGAATGCAGCTGAGCTAAAACGGTTGTATTACTCGGCTTACTGGTCTAGATGAAATGTCTGCTGATCGAGAAAAAAACTCAGGATAGAGATGGCGCGGTAGTGCGGTGCTTTCTATTCGCCATATGCATGTTGGATCGACGATACAACAGCTAGGGAAGGATCGTCGGGGTATAGGTCGAAGAAACATCCCCCTTTCCCCATCAAAGACTAATTCTTCATATTATAATTTCAACTGGCCAGCCAGATGCTCGGAGAAGTCGAGCAACCTAGAAAAGTCAAAATTGTAATTACTCCCTTCGCATATTTTGATAATGCTGTTTGAATGTTCCCCCTCTATGCACCCGCCGAAGCTCCGCGTCGGAGCTTCCGGGAGTAGCTGCAGCTTGAACTCCCGCATCACGATTCGATCAGCGTTTTCATTTTCGTCGTCTTAAATTCGCCCAATTTACCATCATCTACACTTATATACCATCATCACTGCTACTAACCTCTTCTTCATCATACTCGAAGATCATTTCGGGTTAATCTGAGCTGTTTTCTGTCCTTTTTATTGATGATTTATATCCCTATATAACGTCTATACTTTCACTCTGATATATACCCTGCATTATCTGATTGCAAATAGAATGCGCGCGGTGACCGTGTTGTGAGTAGTCCACGGAACTACGTCACACATGCCCAATCCACCTAATGGTATCGTAGACGAAATTCTCTCAGAAAAACTTGATTCTCGTAACTTCATTCCATCATATCTCCCTTCCCCTTATGTTTATTGACAATGAACCTGTGAACAAAACTGAAGAACTGAAAATAACCTTTCTTATGATACCTAATTCAATATGAATGGAAATCACCTTTAAAATTATCTAGTGTTGGGGCTTTCCTTATTTCTATAGGTAATTTATTCCATAATCTAGGGGCAGCACAGAGAAATGACCAATAAAATGTAGCCAATACGATCATACCAATTCAGCTCCACTTTCAAAAACACGGTGACCGTTAATTGATCATTTAATTAAAAATAACAATACATGAGCCGGCTAATATTGTGGGTCATATAAGCAACTCGAAAATGCCAAAAAAAACCCAACATCGGCATCGGCATTGGCTGAAATACAACGTAAAAGGCGTTATTTCGTTTTTTTCAAAGGTTTTTTCAAATTTTTCAAAATATCTAATATTTGTCGGGGTACACAAGTATTATAAATCGTTATATTTTAGCCGTCTCTGAACCGATTTTGATCAAAGATGATTTTGTCATTTAAATATTATGTTCTTCCATATTTGACACTCAGTTCTTCATTATTTCACAAAAAATTATTTTGTGTAGCGCCCTCTGCAACAAAACTCAACTATCCTTTTAATATCAACAATGCTCTCCCCTCTTATCGAGGGTAGGCAGCACTAAATAATCATTTCCATTTATTCCCGACTAATTTTGGGAAACAAATCCTCTTGCATATATAATTTCCAAGGTTTACATACCTACTTTAAGTAAAAGGTAATGTATATTCTACTAGGGAGCATAGCAACCGAGAAAGAAGATTTTCCACCATTAGCATTAATGAGCATGTTAGAGCCTAGATAGTGTGCTGTAGCCTATAATCATTATTCATTACGTACACTCCTGGAGTATGCGTGTCCTGTGTGGAACAGTGGACTCACAAAACAACAGATTGCATCTCTAGAAATGATCCAGAGGAGAGCCCTAAAAATCATCCTAGGTCATTTTTTCACATCATATGACGCTGCCCTTGAGACACTGGACTTGCCATCCCTATGTCTTTCCTTTGCACAATAACTTGAGTAGAACGAAAAGCTGTCTGACCTCATCCCTCGACCCAAAGATGTCGGCAGAACCCTGAGAAACAGTGGGGTCAGGCAACAAGTCAGATGCAAAACTCGGAAAAGTGCAATTCCATACCTCATCAAATTATTGTATTCAATTTAATTTTGAACTGGAATTTTGACACATCATCTTCGTGACATTTTGATATAAAGTTCGTGCTGGTACATTATTCTACATTTTAAAATACTTTTCCCAATTTAATTTCCCAGCAAGTTTGTGTTATACTCTTTAATTAAAACTTGGAAATCACTCTCAAATTGATTGCAATGCTTCATGTAACGAACTTTACGTAAGTAATTATAACAACATACCACAATCGCATCTGAATTATCAAATTATCATATTTTAAGGCACTTATTAATAAACTTTGACACATTCATGTTTGCATGACCTTCAATAACGATTTTAGATGAAATTTCATGTTTAAACTATACTCAACCTAGTCTGATTATTGCATTACCAAATAACCCTTATACTTCCCCTTATTTCTCCAAATAATCAGTTTTATTAAATACCATGAACTTGAAAAAAAATATTACAAATCCAATTTTCTTCACGGACCTCCGGGGCAAAGTGAAACACCATGTAACACATTCACTATGCCTTCATAGTCTCCTTTAATAATGAAAAAGATTTTATTTTTGAAGGGTACTTTTTAGAGGGCAAAGACTCTTTAGACATTCTTTAAATTTGTTAAAGGTAAAGACCAGTTATGGTCATGCGATTGCATTGTGAAAGAAACGTTGTGGAATCGATCAGAAAAGGTTGATCATCTAGCATCTAGCATCTGCAAGGTTCTGGAATCATCAAAATGATAAGAAATTTGGCCCGTTCTTCGTAAAGTTACAAGCACTATACACAGAAAGATGTATATGGGACTACCCTATATCTCTCACACGGCCATGAGAGAAACCAATTTACCAAATATATGAATTAGTAGGCGGTTTCCCGGCAAACTTTTTATCATCATGTATTACTGTTTTTCCAGAACAAATCTGTGACAGAATTACATTAAGTTTCGATCCTCGAAGGTCCGGCAGCCACTGAGCTACACCTCGTTTTGTTGAAATAAGTTTTTTTCTTGATTGATTCCATTTCCTTAGGCATTACAGGTGACCAAACAGAAAACTGGAGCTTTTACAGTGTTGAGCAATTTAAGAATATGGCCAAAAACAAAATGGCCGCCAAAATAGCTTTATTTTCAGCACAATTTGAATTATTTCATAATACATTCCGAAATATTGGCAGAATGGTGTGCTTATAATTCACAAAGACCATTGTCAACCCATTCCTGATGATCATACATGAACATAGATGACATAATTAGCATATTTTCCATTGTGATTGTTGCTAATTTGCATATTCAAAATGGCGGGTAAATGCCAGCTGTTAAGCTTAGAATCTCAGTAAAATAGAATTATACTCATTTCTTTTTATCTTATGTTTTCAATTCCTAGAATATGTAAGTGTACCAAATACTTATGTCATACTCATTTGTCTATATTGACTAATTTAGATAATGGGAAAAACAAAATGGCCACCAACATGATTAGATTTCAAGCAACATTTGCATAAGTATTATACATTACAGAAATTAGCAGAGTAGTATACTGGTAACTCATGGATCCGAGATGAATTGATATGGATATTTGACTTTGGTTAGTTTATCACGCAATTTCAATCAATAGTTGATAGCAGTAAACATTTGTTTTCCCAATAGCATTTGCTCATGGCAGTCATTATGTGTCTGGATGTGCTGGTGGCATATCAATCAATAATAGATTCACTGCTTTAGTTTTTGGTTGTGTGGCTTCTTCCTGATTGCGACACAAATGCGTATTATATCAATTGAATTCAGGACATTTATCACGTTGCACAACATCTGTCAAGAACCTGAGGTCACACTCATTAGGGCTCTGTCGAGAAACCATATGAGGGAGAACAAGAAGTGGTGGAACTTGGTTCTTGACAGGTGGCATATCTGTTTTCTTTGGACCATTGTATCTCATGATGTGAAGTTTGTAAGTCAATATCTCTAGACATTTCAGCCTTCTTTAGTTGTGAAATCTCTAGCTGATCATCATGGTACATGCTTGTGTATGGCTGGGTCATGAGAACTGCAAGGGAATGTGTTGACAATTTACCGTTCTGAGATGAAACATCTGCATTAAAGTTGTCAACTACGATCTGAACAAGACCATCTTCACCACTTGATAATGCTGTCAGTTCAGTTGCTTTTCCCTGCCTCTACAGCTGCAGACTTCGTGAATCGTAGCAGTTCAGCATAGATGTGCGTATGTTCAATAGGGTATCTCTACACATACATTTGCTTTGAGATGATAGGCTACATCAATTAGCTTTAATTAAAATGCAGCGTATATGTGTATACATTGATTGCTTGTTATCGAAGTAGAAATGTACACTTTTTTTTATGAATCACCCTGTATAAATGTACAAATTGCTCTGCCATCTATAGCCACGTCTAAAATTATTAAAATATATATATCATACCCGGTAAAAACAATATCAGAAAAGGATTCCTAATACAGCAATAAATCATGTCAAAGTATACATTTTCACATTTTCTTAGAGCAGAAAACGCCATTTGGGCGGCCATTTTGTTTTCCCTAATAATCACAAATTGCTAAAGGTGATATGATGATAGGCTACATCAATTAGCTTCAATTAAAGTGCAGCTTATATACTTCACAAAATATGTTGAGTGTGTATACATCAATTGCTTGTTATCGAAGTAGAAATCGCAAACAGCCAATCTCTCGTACACTATTTTTTATGAACTGCCCTGTATAAATAATGTATAAATTGCTCTGTCATCTAAAATAATATTTAGAATTATCAAAAAAATTATGTATCATATATCATTATCTGTTTTTTTAAAAAAAAATCAGGAAAGGGTCCTAAATGCAGCAAAAAAAACATGACAAAGTATACGTTTTCACATATTTTTATATATATATTTTACACGCCATTTTGGCGGCCATTTTGTTTTGCTTATATCTCAAATTGCTCAAGGCTGACAGACCTCCAGTTTTTGCTTGTTCACAGTGGATACCTAGACAATCACTAGTCATTAAAAAAAACTTATTTCACCAAAACAAGGTTAGGCCCCAAATCCGGGTTTTGCTGCCGGACTGTAAGATTAGATTTCAGGAAGGAAATTCAGTTTGATTACCATTCTTTTCCTCTTTTACAGCATCGTCACATCCACATATAGCCTACAACTCGTATAGGAAAAATGTGTAATGTCGCGCAGGAAAGACCAATTATACTTTATCAGCCTTTAATTACTATAAAGCATTCGTAGTTTAAGGTAGTAATTTATCATTTTTCGCACAGTAGCAGAAACAAAAAATATATATGATAATTTATTTTGTTACGATTGTTTGTAAACATTCTTGCACATTGCAAAGTAAACAGATAACATGTTATTGTGAAGAAATAGAGAGTAAGTTTAAGGCTATCTTTTATTTTCGGGCAGTGAGATGTCTAAAGTGGGAGCGTGGCCTGGGTTGCGAAATGTCTGCGAAAGCAGTGAATAACATTATTCAGCATTCGCCAAAATTGTCAAATATTCCTTAAAATTCCTTGGAAAACATTGTTGAATTATTCGCCCTTCCCCCTCCAGAACTACGTTACAAGAAGTTAACGAATAATTACAGAATAGTTAGCGAATACACTGAATGGTTGAAGATTACTAGCAGAATAGTTACAGATTAGTTGAGGAATTATCAATTTCTTAATTGTACTGTCTTTGTCAATTTTTTTTAACTGAGCAATCATTCCGCAAAATAAGGTTAAACCGATAGAAAGCTTAATTTTATCTTGTAACTCAATAAGTTACACTGAGGAAATTGCATGTGCTCCTTTTTGATCAGATTTTATTTACCCTGTTTCTAAGGATGTATCTCCTGATATGTCTTGGGGTTTTCCTACATTCATGCCTTATATATGTCATGGGAAATATAGATGGAAACGATTGAGAGCATTCCGTTATCAAAGCAATGTTGTCATTGCAGCACACCCATTCACATGCCCACAAACAAAGTAACGCACAAGAACGCATAGCTTTCGCCCTGACTTGAAGAATACAACCTCCTAGCTTAAAAGAAAAACCTTTCATGATACGAAACGGGTCAACCCACAATTCCCCCAACATACACATGCACGACTAAGCCGTGTTTATGACGCACATACAGATAATCACAGATTAAATATCAATACAGAGGATTATAAAAAACATCTTTGTGAACATTGCTTTTGGAACTCCATTTTCTATAAGACATGTATTAAGATCAATCACCCTTGAAGTTTCATAGTTCCTCTTTTATTCACTGCATTCCTTATATCGTTCATGGGATTGAACTGTGGATACCATTTAAACATCTAGACTATTGCTATTCAAGCACATATGTAGCAGAGAAAGAGGGCAATTTAAAAACATCGTTCCTTTTCACCTCTTTAGTTCCTTTTAGAAACAGAGAACTGTTTTCCAGATCAAATTTGTGACAGAATACAACACTAAGTCCCGAGGAGTATAAAATAGAAGTGCAAAATAGGCCCTACATGAAAATTTTCAATATACAAAACATGCTCTTCTTCTTTAAAAACGTTTCGAGAGGGATAACGGGGTTTTTGCCTAAAGGAAATGACCCATTAATGACATTACTTAAAAGTATATCCTTCTACAATAATGTTACAATGTTAATTACAAATCTTCAATATGAGTAAGGGGAAAAGCCAGTAGTTAAACAAATTTTCATCTCTTATGAAAAAGTTTTGATATTTAGAAACTTGTGCAAGCTAAAGGTAGAATGTTCCAAAACCTTGGACCCAATAGGGCAGGCTCCAATGAAGGGGTGTGATCAATCAATCCCCGAAAATTACCCCAAGGGCAATTACCCCCCCCCCGGAAAAATCACCCTCGGAAAATTTTCCCCAAAGATAACCACCCGAAGACGATTACCCCCGGAAAATTACCCCCCTAGGATCATCCCCCCACCCCCATGGACAAATTAACCCCTAGGAAAATGTTCTTTGGAGGAAATGTTTATCGGAGATATTTTTCTGGGGTGTAGTTGTCCTTTGAGGGCAATTGTCCCGCTGGTTATTGGCCTGGGGTGATTGTCCAGGGGGTATTTGTCCTCACGAGGATATTATTCCCGGACCATACACAGAATTTGCTTCAATTTTTCGCCTGATGTTCATCAAAATTGTGGTTGGCCTACTAAACATGCCTAGGTTTTGCCGCTCAATGACATACAATTTGAAGTTTCCTCATACTTTGGAAGGGCTCAATTCCCTCATATCGTCATATTCGGTGAGCAACAATGCCATAATGTATGAGTCTTGTATCCTGTTTAGTGTATCTGGATTACGAAATATTATTTGACTATTAACACTGTACAAATCGTATATTTTGACTTGCTCCCTTCGCTCGCTCGAAAAATTAAAAACAGGATTTTTAATGTTCTAGCAAGAGACTTCAGCCCCTCTTGCGAGAAAATGCGCACGTATTCCTATGGCAATTATGGGATGAACCAAAAGTTTGCATACGCATGACATTAGCATTGTGATCAGTTAAAAGGTGGCTTAGAAGTTTCCCAACATACCCCTTCTGCTGTGATATCTTACCTGTACTGTGTGAAGGAATTGCAGCTTTGAAATGATGAACTAAGCTCCCACACAGCAATCCATTATGACTTTATATGGCAAAAAGTAACCTATACCGAAAGCACAGTTTTGCAAACACAACCTGATCTCGAATCAGGCGGCGAGCAGAGTGATGTCTAAGTACGTGACACTGCTTTGCTGATACATATGAAGAGCTTCATTCCAAAAGGAGCTAAATCCATATTTTATCAACATTGAGTTTTTTGTCTTGAAATAATGATTTCCTACACGGGGACAAAATGCACTATATCACATTCTAAAATTTCACCAGGAAGTATGAAAAAATGTAGGTACAATATCATGTTTCATTTCAAAAGGAGCTAAATCCACTTTGGGTACTCGTGAGTTGTTTCTTCACCCTCCCTTCAGCCATGTACCTTCATGTTGTTATTTATGTTAAAGGTGTCGCCCTGAACCAATAATATATGATCTGAAAAAAAATATGTTACAGTTATTTCTAATTTTTACTAAATTATTATTTTGTTTGGATTTAGCTCCTTTGGAATAAAACGTGGATTTAGCTCCTTTTGGAATGAAACGGATTTAGCTTCTTTTGGAATGAAACTGTCATATTTTTAGATGTGATTTCACTGTTATTATTTAAAAGGAAATGTTTATTACTAAATTTAAATAAACTTCAGTGACTTCATTGAGAGAATATTCTACAATTTCACAAACTTTAGGTTCAATAGCATGTTTCATTCCAAAAGGGGCTAAATCTACGAAAAATAAAAATCTAAAAATTAATAAAAAATCAGAAATAACTGCTAGATTTTTTCTTATCATATATTATTGGTCCAGGTTGACACCTTTAACGTGAATAATAACATGGAGGTACATGTATGAAGGGAAAGTGGATAAATAACAAAAGGTGATTCACTCAGAAGTACCCAAAGTGGATTTACCTCCTTGTGGAATGAAACTCTTCATAATGACTTGCACGAACGGTGCACAAGATTTAAGAAAAGTTAGCACATGTACTACGGCGTTCAAATAAAGGATCCATATTCAACAAGCTCACTTTTTGTCGTTGTTTTGTCATAAAGAGGAATTATTTGAAGAAAAATAGATGACTTCGAATTCAATTATTATGTTGTTTGTATTCTTTTACCCTCAAAGTAGCAGCCATAAGGCTGAAATAAATTGAATTAAGAATTTCAGAGTAAAGAAAATAAAATTGTCGATTAATATACGATACATTAATATTCGATTCAATGAAATACAATAATATACAAATAAAGATAACATTGAATAATAACATGAATAGAAGCTTTTAATCATTGCGGGTATGCAGTATAACTCAAATATATACTAGTCGATGAAGCAGCAGGCGTTTGCAGGCGTTTGCAGGCGTTTGCAGGCGTTATTCCGCGCGTTTCGAGGATCAACCATGGGATCGACAGAGCAGCAAGTTAAAGCCGCCATGGTTAAAAGGACTTTGTAACATTGTTAAGACGAGAGAAAGTGGTGCTAAGGTATTGACTTAAATGCTAGTTGTACAATTAAAGATAAATCTGAAGTTTGAGTGAAAAACGCACCATGAGTAATGATACAAATTGTTAAAATCTGATCTGATCGATTCATTAATTCCCCTAACTATATTATTACAATTTAATCAATAAGTTAAAAGAGTAATATTTACAGACAGATAAGAAAATTAAAAGAATTACTTATTAAAGATAATACATGTAATAATAATAACAACATTAATCTGATAGTAGAAACGATAATAAGTACAAGAAGAAGAAGAAGAAGGAAAAGAAGAAGAAGAGGAAAATAATGATGAATTTGTAGAATTTCTTTAACGTACGAAAACATAATTATACAGAATGAAAAAGCATGAACCAGCAGAAGAATACAAATTTCAATCATATAACATGTCATTCACTTCTCTTCTCTGACTGTCAAGTATTAGGTATTCCTTAAATTTCCTCTTAAAATGAGCATGGTTTCCTATTTCTTTTACACCATTGGGAAGGGAATTACAATGTTTTATGGCATTGTAATAAAACGAATTTCCAATACTACCTACTCTTTCTGGTAAGTTAATTATGTTGAAAGGAAAACGGATCTAACGTAATAACGGGCAGAATCGGGCAGCCAAATATGGTATCAAGCTAAAGTTTAGACATCAGAGAAAATGTTGGTCATAAAATGTAAGTGAAATCCCTGGAAATCCAAACATTTCCTCCGGATTTATAAAAAATTATTTTCCCAAAATGAGTTTTGGCGCACTTTTGGTTCCTCCCTGTCCCACTGTGTGGCGCAGCATGTTTTACCAGGGTGGTGGGGTTTTTTTCACCGAAGTATTCGGGGGCGTTTCCAGGTTTAATGAAGGAGTCAAATTAGAAATAAAAGTGATTAAAAATGGGGTTGAAAGTGGGTGGGAGAGGCTAGAGTATTTAAGATAAGGTAGAGCGTAGCACAAATTGGCAGGGGGGATGGGGTCAAGGGGTGGAGCCCCCGTATGCTCAGGGGGTATGGGCGTTTATTTGAGCATATTTTAATACCTTATTCATGACACTGGCAGGTCACCAATATTATTGACCTATGGTCCAGGGGCGGAGCCCTGGAAGCGCAGGGGTTGAAGGCATTAAATTAAGGTCGGATGAGCACCCAGGGGCCAGCCTTAGGGCCCAAGGATTGGGGTCCAGGGGGCAGAGCCCCGGAAGCTCAGAGGTATGGGCATTTAATTACGATCACATGAGCATATTTATGTTGTGACACCGTGCAACATAGTGGAACATTTTAGTTTGGTAGTGACGTCGAACTAGCTACGTTTGTGCTAGCCTTTCAACAAGGCCACTTGTCTGACAGACACCGAGCGACTAAAACGAGACTAATCGCGAAAACCCGGGTGAACGAGAGAGCGATAAGCGCTTTCAAGAAAAGATAGAAAGAGGAAGTGATAGAATGATAAAAACAAAGAATAACTTAAGAGAAGGTGATAGAAGGAAGAAACAAGAATAACATAAGGAAATATAGAAAGATGAAGTGATAGAATGATAAAAAACAAAGAATAACATAAGAGAAGGTGACAGAAGGAAGAAACAAAGAATAACATAAGGAGAGACAGAAAGAGAAAGTAATAGCATGATAAAACAAAGAATAACATAAGAAGAGGTGATAAGAAACAAAAGATAGCAAGAGCAAATAATACAATAATAAAAACAAAGAATAACATAAAAGAAGGTGATGAAACTACACTCACGTTGACGTTTTCACGGCGACGGCGATTCACGGAAATTACCCCCGACTCCCGTCGGGTGATTCGGAAGGGAACGTGGGCCCAAAAGCTAACGCATGCGCAGGGGATACATATGACGTCACGCGTAGTAGCCGACGTCGGGCGCTTAAAATCGAAAGCTCGCTAATTGCACACATGGTCTTGCAATATCCGATATTTTACTAATGCATTTCAGAGTTTAACATGAACACATTATAAAAAAAACCCGAGGCAACAAGTTGTTGCAATACAGAAATAATGCAGCTTCCAATTAATTTACAAATGTCAACAAAACTTTTAGTTTCGGGGATGAAAGTTGGTTATTGCACGCATTGCTCTATTATAGCTTATTTATTAAAGTATTTG
>BEXV01003399.1:8071-38319 GCA_003118195.1 Hemicentrotus pulcherrimus | reverse complement strand
TTGTCATGACATGTTACTCCTATTTTAGAGACATATCTTTCCTCTATGATGTTGCAATGAACGGTTCCAATGATCCGCGGGCATTACCAAGTGACCCAAGCGCAAAACGTGGCATTGAAAAGCATTCTCAAAGTCAAAGCTATAAGGTATGTATTTGGAAAAACATTTTTTTTTTCTTTTTAGAAAGGGTTTTTTATTTGTACCAGTAAACATAAATTTATATTTTAAGAAGATGTGTATTGATGAATCACAACTGTACTTTGTATTCTACTTACATTTGAAATGAAAGGATATGCATCACATCCGTCAAATTCTTACATATTAAAAATATTTAAAAAACAATCCAAAGTGGTTTGCAAGGTCACAGCTTGCAGTGTGCATGTCTACTCAAGAAGGTGGCCATATATTTTACTTGAACTCCTACTGTAGGTCAGTATTTATTGGCCATCTTCTGCAGAAAAAAAATTAATTGTAGTTATTTCATTTCATAACCCTTGTGACCTATTCCAAAATATGGGATGATAGGAATCATAGATTGTTCATGTATTTTTAGTCATATTTAATCACACAACTATGGCATCATAATCCTAAACATAGAATCATTGTTTTGTTCTCCTAGGCGATGACTGTTCCTAACACACTGGTCCCTTCAGAGTATCATGTGGTTAAAGCAAAGGGTGTCCAACATCTAGAATTCCAAGAAGAGTGAGTATTGAGAGGAGAATTAGGATATTTGATTGTTGAATAATCAAATAAAATAGACCATTGTTTCTTTGATAGTGCTTTTGTGTAATTGAATATTTTGTGTAATAGAAGAAGTAATTCATCATCAGGCTTTCTGTTGTATAACTTGATTAAGCTTGAATATACAAAATCAGATAAAAAATAGAAATAGTAGCTGTATGCTTCTTGTTCTTATGTGATCAAATTTGCAAATGTCAAGTGATTAGATTTATCGCTAAGCATGGCTGCTGTATTTAGAATTTAAAATGTTGATTTCTTTTATCATTACACTCTCGTAATTGTGATAATCGTACCGTACGTCTCTCGCACTTCCATTGAAATACTTTATTTTCTACATATGTATTTTTTTCTCCAGGAAATTCAACACACAACTGAAGAACGAAGATGACGCCCCAGTCGCTTTTCCATCACTGTGAGTGCTGAATTCCACTGAACTTGACTTATTTTCACAATACTGAATAGCTTTTTTTCTAGTCTCATTTCACTGTCATTTACTCACATTTAAAAGTTGCTAACCAGGCTCTGTGAAAATTTCCAATAATTTGTGTTTTGCCAAAAGGCTATAAAGATTAGAAATTTATCAATAGAACATTTCCAGGGGGGGGGGCGTGAGGGATGGGCAATTCACACTTCCTGCCCACCTCTTCCCCTGGTGCCTCTGCCTCTCTCTGTGTGTTGAATGTCTTTCTTGTCTCTTCAACAAAATTGTTTCATTCACCCTCTCTCTCTTTCTCACCCTGCTTCATGCATTACAGTAAACCCTCCAGTCGCTATGAAGTCATGCAGCTCAAGGAATCCCTTCATGCCATGCTGAATAAAGCAGGGGTCAATGATGAGGGGGCAGAGGTCAGAGGTCCCACACAGGTCAGTGTCAAGGCTATTACTTAGAACTAAAGTTCACTAATTCAGTCAAACCTGTCTACAGCGACCGCCAAAGGGAAACACACAAAGTGGTCTTTGTAGACGGGTGGTTTTTGTAGACAGGTTCCTTTAGTACATGTTTCAATGAGAAACCATTTCCAAGTAAACAACAATGTGCTTGTTGTAGACAGGTGGTCTTTGTAGACAGGTGGTCACTAAAGCAGGTTCAGAGGTCCCACAAAGGTCAGTATCAAGGCTATACCCCACAACTAAAGTTCACTAATATATATGAAATTGTCCGCAGAGAGCTAGAAGTTTGTCAAATCAAATATTGTTACATAGCGCTAATGCCCTTCTGGGTTGCAGCAAACAAAATTTATGACATATTTTTAAAATTATATTTTCTTGTCTCTGTTTCTTTGCATGTTCTTTCTTCTACTCACGAAGATCTCTCCTCCAGTTAGTATAAAACAAGATCTTAAACAAACCAAGCTTTAAACAATCCATAACAATGTTAAGACTATCACTGGAAATATGTTATATACATGTATGAACTGTGGTTTAATTCCTTGCGACATGTACTTAAAAAGATAAGATGATATGATTAATATAACTTTTTATACTGAATGTGGAAGAAAAAATTCATCAAATTAAATCAAATTTAATTCCTCATCATATACCAAATTTTGTGTTTTACTTTGGCAGATGCATAACCTTCTAGAGCTGGTGAAAAAGGAGCAGAACATCTACAACATCATTTTTCATGAGCTCATCAGACAGGTAAGTCACCTTCCATTTTGAAGTGATTATTCAGTACAACTAAGAAGGATTTGGAAGTTTGAAAAGAAAAAGAAATGTTTTTAGTACCCCAATGTTGTTTGAAAGTTGTATGACTGTAATAGATGAGCTTGAACAACTACAGTATATCCCCTGCCCACTCCCCAAGAAAGTCACCTTTGCAAGCTACCCCCAAACAACTTGGGACAGCGACTGCTCTACAGGGACATCAAATTAGGGGGTAGTCTGGGGGTAGTTGCCCTGGAGGTCGTTATCTGGAGGATGAGGATGTAGTCCATGGATAGTTGTCCTAAAATTTTGTAAATCCTTTGGCAGGGACTAAGTCCAGACTAAACAAGAATTTTAGTTCACACTTTTATGGAATGCTAGGTTTCATCTTCCTCCTTCAATATTTATGAACAATATAATCTACCAAAGACTTTGTTATCATTTTTTTTCTTCCCATTTCATTGCAAAATTAATTTTTGGGATACTTTTCATTGAAGGATTAAAATAATCTGTAATCAGTAAATGAGTTGGCAACAGGCACTCCATAAAAGTGTGGACTAACTTAGTACGCGCTAACTTAGTATGCGCTACCGGAATACCACCCTTTGAGTTTAAAGTGGCAATGTCCAATACTTAAAAACTTCTGTGTGGTTGCTATCATTTTGTTTCCTAATTGATTTCCATATGATTCCATGTATTTGGTTTTGCTATGGCTATTCATTTGATGTAGGTGAGCGTGGAATGTATTGAGAGAGGTGAACTGCTGTCTTCAGTCAGAGAGCTCTACAACAAACTCCTAGACAAGGTGCCTAGGCAAATCAAAAGGTAACTAGTTCTTCACTTTTTCAGTGAAAAGTAGGTTTTGAAGAATAGATAGTACTCAACCCCTTCTTTGTAAATCACTTGAATTATGAAATCATGTATAGGCTTGATTTATCTTTGATTGGTTTATTTGGCAAACAATTAAAAAAAGATGTTATATCATGCTATCTCATGAAAGATTGTATATGATACATGTATGTAAACTTATTGATGCCAAGAGAATTATTGTGTATGATACTTATTTATTCTTTGCCTATCTTCCATAGTTTGCACCAGGAAGTAATGGCCCAGAGAGCTCTTGATCGAAGGCTGACAGAAGAACTCTTCAGATTCAAGTCAACTATCTCAGATCTCACCAAGTAAGAAGGAGCAAGAAAAAAGAGTTGTGATACAATCAGCTTTTATGTACACATACTGATTTTGTTTTCCTTGTCAAAAATGATGCAGTAATCTGCCTTTTAAAAAAAACGAGTCTGCAGGTCTTTTTGTGTACATGAAAGTCAAGAGAATATATTTTGAGGATTAAAAAACAACAACATTGCTTTACATAAGAATGTAGGTCCTATGCATATTAGAAGACACAGAAATGTGTGTCACACTATCCTTTAATCCTTTGATTTTGTCATTTTGTCACAGCTTCTTTTTTCTTCTCAAGCTGTATGTCTGAATGGGCCTTAAGGATGACATTTTCTCAATTGCCATCATAAGAAGTGCAGCCACATGAATTATTTTGAGTCTTGTTCCATACCCCAGTCACACCAACAAAACCGATAGCAAACTAAAACATAAATGTATCTCGATTGGCCAAGGATTGATCAGTTTGGAGTCAGTTTGGTGGTGTGACTGAGGTATTACTCTATTTGACCCTTTGATTCCCAATCTTTAAACTAATATATGTATGTTCATTCCCCTTCTAACTCTTTCCAGTGAGCTATCTGATGTGAGGGAACACGACAAGGTTGTGACTGGACAGGCCCAGCAAGCCCAAGAACAGGTAGATCTTCAATCAGATGATGCCTGAAAGAGGGCCCTTAAAGCCTGTCTGCACTACTTGTAGCTACTTGCGCTCTCTGTATAGCCAACAATGCCTAAGTGGTGACCATTGATCCCTCATGGTCCCCTTTGTCATATGTTAATTGAGAGCTGATTCAATGAGATAACCCCCTGTCAGTGACCAGCAGGGAGGTCTAATCCCTCCTGGCCAAACTAGTCCAGACAAGCTTTAATAGAGACTATTAGTATTATGGTTTTACCAACTAGGATGAAATCAATAGCATATAATGTACCATAATTTGATATCAATAGCAATTTTTTGTTACAGTTGCCAAAAGTAGAACATATATCGAGCAGCTATGTATTGTGAGAATGAGTTCCAATCCCCGCTGTTTTTAAGTTATGTAAGTACATGTATGTATAAGTAGGATAATCTATTTTGAAGCTATTCTTTCTTGTACTAAAAAGATTAGCTCGATATAATAATATATGTATGAGTGTAGATCAAAAGAATGTGGGTTATAGGCAAAGGATATAGAAATGAATAAGGCATGAAGTTTCCCTGCAGCGACTCTCTTAAGAGATGAAAAAAAAAGAGTCAAAAAATCATTTAAAAGTCATTTAAAATTTAGTGTTTGGTACCATTTACTTAAAATCACCATAAACTTTTTTCTTTTCCGTAATAGCAGCTGGTATAAGAATTGGAGGCCTATGTATATGATGGATACTTTCATTCATTGGTTTGTATCTATGTACATGTGAAGATATCTGTATGAACATATAGGCCCAAATTCACAAAAGAGGTTTAACCTAACCTATGTTATAAACCCTCATTTACATAATACCACTGGTTTAAAAATTAACGCAAAATAAACATGGACATAATTTTTAGGTTATGTAAATGAAGATTTAATTAACCTCCTTTGGGCCATAGTACATCAAATAATCATTTTTGATGTGGATTATTTTTCACATTTCAGCTCGCTGCAGCTCTTGCCGAATCAGAGAAAAGTGCCAGGTAAGAGACATACATGTATTTGAATCACTTCAATTTTCCTTTCAGCCCCTGACCAGAAAACTTTGAACATTGATATAAAAAGAGGTTAGGCAATATGAAAGAGATAAAGACAAAGAGAGAATCTCCTTGAAATCACCTTTTCAAATATCTGAAACAATTCTGTGCAATATCAAGTTCAAGTTCAAGTTTAGTTTTATTGATCATGCACAATTACATGGCATAAAAATTGTTTTCTGTCTGTTTCTCAATTTATATAATATCAATTAACATACATGTACTATTATATCAAGTTATACAAAATACAACATACAATAGAACATGAGTACAGAATTGTATAGGCTTTGGTATAGAAACATAGTAACACAAATACAACCGTAGACATACCTGAGATCACTACTTGTGATGTCGTTATATGGTTAGATAGGCAGATTAACAAATTATAAATAAATGTTCAGTACATCCATACTGTGTATATCCTTAATAATTGATACATTAATTGAAGAATCTTTAGTTTGATAGTGGATGTTGTATTTGTCTTTTTTCCAGTCTACTTGGAGAGTATCATGAGCTTTATGAGCTTCAGAGACGGAGACTGGAGAAGCAGGTTTTTCATCTAACCTCCGAGAGAGATCTATGGAGTAATGCTGCATACTCCCTAGCATTAAAGGTAGAGTTACATGTATCTTATTCCAAATTGGCAACATTCCCTTCTGGGTCATTAACTGTCATAAATCAGCTTTCAAGAGGTAAATTGTGACTAAAATGAGCTTTAAGAGCTTCAGAGACAAATGTTTGAGAAGCATTTCTTTGATGAATTACTTTCCAAGAGTGCAACCTGACTTTCAATGCATTGGCATGGAATAGCTTTCATGTAAACTTGACGGTGACTCTATGAGTTTCAGTCTCGGGAAGAAAAGTGTAGTCGGTTTTGTGTTTTAAAAAACCCACCAAAACACAACAACAACAACACATTGTTTAACCTGTACTGTCAAGTTGGTTAGGATTGCTAGTTATAGCATGGAAGGGGGTAATCTACGTGTCATTCTCTTTATTTGAAGATATTTATGAATCAATGTTCATGAATTTTTTTTGTTGCCATCAATTTTTAACAAAAGTACTTTTTATGCCTCCGCCACCGAAGGTGGTGCCGGAGGCATCATGTTTTCGGGTTGTCCGTCCGTACGTCCGTCCCGTTTGACCGTTATCACAATCAAAATGAACCAATTGGTAACCAATCGGGTTTCATTTAAATTACCCCTCTCTTCTTTGCTGTTATTTTTAGGTCACCGAGGCTAACTCCCTGACCACTGCAAGACGTCTGCACATCTGTGAGAAGGCATGGTCTAAACTGACCCATCATTTCACAATCGTTCTGAGTGACCGAGACACTGTCCAGCTCTCACAATTGCAGGTAAAATCGTTAATAATTTGTTTTTCTTTCTAAGGAGACAATCTGAATCTTCCAATATGTCATTCTTGCAATGCAGGATTTGTTTTAAGGGAAAACCTACTTTGATTCCACATTAGACTGGTGGAAAAAAAGGAAAATCAGAGATACTAATTTGTTATTATTTGAATGAAATGGGATAAATAATGAGAAATTGTGGTTAAAAAAAACAAACATTTGAGATAACTCTATATATGTGTATGAGAATATCAAATTAGTGATGGTTAAATTGCTGTGATGTAGTGTATGAAACTTTCTTCAATCTTGACGTTTCATGCTTTCTACTGTATCTGTTTGACCCCAGGTTCTGGTAGAGCGCCATCGCTTGTTGATGATAGACTTCAGCAAAGAACTCAAAATAGATGATGTCACCTCCAAGGAGAGACTTGCATTGATACGATCTGGCATCAAGAAATGGATGGATCTCTTCTATGGTTCAGTGGTGTAAGTATTAGGTCATGCTTAAACCAAAGTTTTCTGTGAAGGTATCTTTGGATCCGGGCTAACGCAGACCAGAGGACAACTTGGCCCAGCTGTAAAAACGGTCATTTTTTGTCATCTTATCCACCCCTAAACCTGCAAAAACTGACCGCTTTTGCATCTGGGCCGAGTTGTTCCGAGTTGTTCCGAGCTAGCCTGACTCCGTTTCTTTATAGATCTATGTATAGTTGTTATTAAAAAAAATCCACAAAGAAAAAAATTCACCTGTCTAAACAAATTTGGTTTTCTTCTCCAAGTTGGCAACAAATCAACATTTCCTTTCTGCTGTTAAAATGTTAGTTTATGAATAAATACTGTACTGATACAGATAAACAAAACTATGGTGATAGTCTTTTGGTTCAGAATTCACTTTAGAAAGCAGGAACTGCGATTCAATCATTATAAATTGGTAAAATTAGCGCAAAGTAATTTGTTTTTCAAGGTAAAAGCATAATTTCTGAAGAAAAAATATACAATTTGTTTTTAGAGGACATACTCTAATTAAATTTCTTTTGCAACAATTGAATCCAACCTAAACATCTCTTGCTGGAGTCTATGAAATCTGTGCTTGGATTATCAAACATGTTGAATGATATCAGGTTATGAAATATTATCAATTTTTAAAAATGATGTTATTTAGAATATTTCCATAACAATGATGATTTTAATTGGTTTTGAATATGATTTCAATTATGTATCCCCACTTTGATATCTTTAATCGTTGTTATTCAAGAACAACTAACTTGTATTTATTATTTCCTTGGCAAACTAAAGATATACAGTGGAAGAGTCTAAAAAGACCAGGTTTTGTATTAGGTAGGTTTAAGGCAAACTCAGTCAATAATTATACAATGGGAATTCAGACTTTGCTATAAAGAAGGTGATTTTGGCTTGGTGTTGGGAATCACCATATCTGTAAGGTTTTTAGGGATGTTGAATTAAATTCTAAAGAGACCATATTTCCTGCCATGGGTATAACAGAAACTAATTGGTGTTGGGAATCATCTTAATTCGTACAAGGTTTCTGGGGGTGGAGGATTCATTCTTGAATTGGATAATCATGACACCATGTTTTTGCAAGATTCAAGCAAAAAATAATATTTCAATAGCAGAAATAACAGGAGTGTCAGAATCGGATATCGACAAGAAAAGTCCTACTTCACAAGCTCTTGATTTAGGAATGATTTAAGAGATGGAACATAAACAGAGTATGTTTCTTTATGATGTAGCAGCATTTTATATGTGATGCTTATAACACAAAATCTAGGAAAAGGTTTCACTTTACTGTATCTATCTATCCTTTCTGTGTACTGGGAGCAAGGTTGAACATTACGAGTCTTTCAGTTCAAATTTCTTTCCTTTTTGAAATGTTGTATATGACATGTATTTGGCAGGATAATGGGCATTTCTGGCTTTTATTTTCATTTTTCTTTTGCTAGCAATGGAAACTGTGACACTGGGTTTCTTATACTTTAAAAATAGATAATGTTAAGCACTCTATGAAAATTTGTATACCATATGTATGGAACCTTGGTCATTCAGGTTTTCTCTCACTTGCTTGTATTACATTCTTAAAGACAAAACCAGTACAGAAAAGTTTCATAAGTCTTAAGGTGGTGGTCGGTTATCTTTTTCATCGTTGACACATGGTGTTTCAAATGATGATTTTGTCATGATGCCGGAAAGGGGATATCTTTCAAGTAGACAATGTATTAAATTGTTATTGATTAAAAGGTTCTCCTGGGGTTTCGATGGTGAGTGAGTATTCACAATTGGAAGGTTTCAATTAATAATTTGGTGCTTTGGCAACACTGTATTTTCTATTGGTTGTTTTAAACGTTGATTAAAAAGGTTACTACATTTTTTTCTTATTGTGAATGTGACTTTATTTGTGAATGGGAAATGTACATTAGAGAAACAATGCTGCACATTAAAGCAATGATTTAACAGTTTCTAATTAGCAAAATGGTATGGTCACTCACTAGGTGCATTGGTGTGGGCATCAATCTTATACTGTCAGGTTTTACCATTACCATGGTCAGATTGATTGTTGATTGATTTCCATTGAACAATCACATAGGGAATATAATGTCAGTGTACAAGTTCAATGTCCATGGAATATTGGCAATTACATACATCTACATGTTAACAATCCTTTTGTTTTGGAAGTTAATTCGTCTTGAACTGTACTTTTCATGTCTCCTAAATGAGCACAAATGTTATTTGTCATCATTATATGTTTCTTCATAATCTGACTAAAGTAACTCATGTTTTTTAAAGATTTTGCTCAGCATAATATGCAGCCGTTTTGCTCATTCATTATGCCAGACTATCTTTTTTAAACAAAATAAACCTGAATATTATTTCAATTTTGCATGATTTATTTACTAGTGATAAAAATTAGCACTGTTCCATTTTGTATCGTTGTTCCTAATCTGACTGGACTACTCATGGATCAAAGATCTAAGTCTCCAAATGGAGTGGGGAGCCTTCTTGCCTGCATGTCTGCATATTTTTTAATCAAATGAATAACAACTGTTTAAAAACTGTGTATATGCTTCATTCACTCATAATGGAAATAAGCTCCAATCCACTGGGCATCATTATAATATTCCTATTTGTATGACTTTTGTTTCTTGATGTGTGTTAAGACAGATTCCTGCATGATATGATTTAATTTTGCATGCTTTATTCATTACTGATTTTCACTATTTGACCATCCCTAACTCTATCATTTGGACGGATGTAGCGGCCAGCTTGAAACCAGCATTGTGGAGTCAGACTTTATGTCTGGGCGTCAGTCATCCAGGTGAATTCAAATCAGACCCTTTTGCACACCAGACTCTCATAGATTTACCCCCCACCCACCATTCTGTTAGGGTGTTTTTTCTGTAGCACCATGTACCTTTATTTGGCACGATGTACCTTTATTAAGCACAATGTACCTTTATTAAGCACCATTCATCTTTCTTTAGCACCATGGACCTGCATTCAACACCTTACATGCACCTTTAGCACCTTGTACCTTCATTGTACACCATTCACCTTTATTAAGCACCATTCATCTTTCTGTAGCACCACGGACCTGCATTCAGCACCTTACATGCACCTTTAGCACAATGGACCTTCATTTAACACCATTTACCTTCATTTTACATCATTAACCTTTCTTTAGCACCATGCGCCTTTCTTAAGCACCATGGGCCTGTATTTAGCACCTTTTACACACATGGAGCACTTGAGGACCATGTACATGTACCTTTGCTGAGCTTGCACTCCTTTGGTGTCACTGTATTTTGTTTCATTTTCTCACATTTTCATTTGTGTAGGTGAGAAGATGCATTCTTTCTCTATATTATATGTCCTTTTACTGTTCAAGGCAAGACAATTTTCTCCGTAGATATATTGATCAAAACTTGCCTTTTTTTACCCAAGTGTATAAAATGGGTACCTGGAAAGAAGGTTAGAAGTTCTTTTTTAATGGTAAGAGTTTTTATTAAACAACTACTGGTAGTCACTTGGATTTTTTAAGTATTTGATGCTGTTGATGTTTTAAAAAAAAAACATAATTAGGGGCATTAATTTATGACTACTTGATGCTTTCCCAATTCCATAATATAATGATGGAATTTTGCAAGCTCGAATCATTGATACCCAAGAATATAAAAACATGATGTAGTGAATACACATGTATGTACAATTTATAGAAATCTATTGTTCTTCTTTGAATGAGTTTATTCCAAGACTTGTCAATAGTGTGTGGTGTATATAATCCTTGTATGTTCATGTTTGGATTGTCGAGTGCAAGGAGGGTTTATACATGTATTTATGGACATCAATCAACAGAATTGATTACCAATTACTAATTTATTAATAATTAGCTTGAACTTAATTAATACAGTTGTATATTGTATCAAGTTGCACTTGGTACAATATGGTTGATACTGAACTTATTTCACATTTGTCTGTATCTATAGAACACCATATATAGCAGTAGTGTAGCTACCTGGGTTTATACACATTGCACAATATCTATGTGTAAACAATGGTTAACAGGAGATTATTAGAGTGTTCACCTATATAAGTTTACAATGGACTCCCGTGGTGCCATATTGCCATTCAAATCAAAGGTACCATCTTCTTCTACTTATAAACGACATTACCCATGCACGTCACCACAACCATGTCGTCCATTCACAGGATGGGGTTGATATACACATAGCCATTTATCTATAGAATGTAAATTATTTTTTCTTGTCAGTTCATGTATTCATGAAACAAGGGGTGTAACAAATGGACTTCCTTTGTACAGTAATACAGACACGCATTCCTGGCCCTCTTCTATAAAAAAGTTATGTTTAAATGCAACTTCAAACTTATTGAAATAAAAAGGTAAATCTTTTATGATGTATTTCATATGTCACAAAGATGATGATGTTATGCATTAATTTTGTTAATTACTTCATATCACAAAGATTTAAAATAAACTGTTTTTTTAATGAGAGATGATAGTGTTTGAAGATTATTCTAACCATGTATTTCAATGTGCAATTTCATTCAAACTTATTTGTAATTCTTGAATTGAAGAAATAACTTTTTATCACCTGACGAAGTGTTGCAGTAGCGCACGAAACGTCGTGTTTCTTTTAGATTCCTTATTGATCACTTTGTCAGACTAACGAATATCACTAGCGATATTATTTTTGAAATAACTTGTTGTTTGTTTGCATTGCACAGAGCCAGTGATAAGATCAACACTATCCTGCATGCTCCCAGCAAAGAGATGATACAAGCACTTTATGAGGACATCCGTGTATGGGAAGAGGTAGGGTTTCCATCATTTTGATCAAATGTGTTTGTGCCACTCTCCTCTTTGTGATGCCTTGTTATGCATGTCCCCCTCCAATTTTCCGCCTCTTTTCCTCACCTCCATCCTATGTTCCCCCTCCCCCTTCTTCCATTCTTTGTCCACCCCCATCTCTCCCCTCTTTTTTCTCTCTCTCTCTCTTTCTCTCTCACACACACTGTCTCTTACTCTCTCTCTCACTCTCTTACACTCTCTCTCTCTCGCACACTCTCTTACCCTTAACCTCTCTCTCTCTCTCTCACTCTCTCACTCTCTCACTCTTCTTTTATACTCTTATTCTCTGAATAGAATCTTAACAAGGAAGTGGAGAGGTTTGGTGGGGACATTCTCCTGAGTCACGAGGAGAGCCTCTATGACATTAAGAAACAGACTGATCAGTGGACGGAGACGGCCATCCAGATCTTCAGCCGGCACATGCCCACTGATGGTTCTGAGTATCCTGACCATGAAAAGCTTGTGGAAATGAACTTGGTGAGTTGAGGACCCAGTTTCACAAAACCTCATTACAGATAACATCAGTCACAGTTCTGTAACTAATTTATATCAAGTATATTAACTTGTAATGGTTGACCAGGGCCATGATTAGTTTACCATATCTGTAACTATTTGTATCCTGTCCATGTGTAGTAAGAATTCCTTGAGCGCCATATTATAAACTCTTATTAACTATCATTGATAGTAAAGGATTCCAAGGGCACCTGTCACCTGAGCACTACACAAGAAACCAATATTTGCACCTGCTTATTTGACTAACTCAGTATCATGAATCAGCTGTGTTTGAGCACGCATGTTATTAATGAGACAAGAAAATATCCATTTACTGTTTGTTTGATTTTTTGTTTTATTTTCAGTATATATAATTTGTTTTTTTACACATAAGTAAATTAATCAGCTTACATGTCTAATCATACATGTATGCACAATTATAGAAATGAAACATGTTTAATTTTTAAGTGATACATGAGGATGATAGACAAACCCTGAAATCGCACATCAATCTAACACTTTGCATTGTAATATTCATTTTATGTATCCCATTTTGGTCATTGGTTACATTTAATAAGCTCTATTTATTCAAAATTTGACTGGCCTACATAATCAATGTTGGTTTACATTTTCACATTTCATCTGTTGTTATAACACACGCATTTTTATTGAAATCATTTGTTACTATTAACTTGTTTACAAAGCTTTATTTTGAAAAGCTTTACAAACCTATTAAGGGCAATGTTATTTCTCATCTTTCAAAGATTGACTGGACTGAAAATTTTGCCGATGAAATAGCCATGTTCTACCGTTTTGTCACTTTTCATTCATCATTATAACATTCATATTTTTATTGACATCATCATTTGTTTATGTTTATTTCACTTCATCTTGGCCTCATCCCGCAGACAACAGAGGTAAAGTTTTATTGTGTTTGATCTTAGCTTAAAGTAGGAGGGTAATTTTTTTTTTCTTCAAATGACCCTGGTAACATCAATGTCCACTCCAGAAGTCCAGTTTCATGATGCAGGTGTATGTAGTACTAAAGCATTCCCAGTTATATGCCTTCTGAAGAAGAAAGCCCAAGACTTAGAGATTCTACACTTAAGTTGAGAAACAGACTGAACCCATATATTTCCAAAGCAAAGAGCTCACAAAAGAAGATATATCCAGACTTTCTTTATCTTTTTAAATCAAGAGTTTCATCAATAATGGCATTACTAGCAAACGATTTTTGAGAGTTTAGAAGAGGAAGCATATATTCTAGCACATAGTGATATTAACTTACTGATGAATTTTGTTTACTTGGAATGGGATCAAGAATATATTTTGAAAGGTGCATATACATGTAGTCAATTACATACATGTGTCTCATAGCAATCGCTAGGACATATTTCTCTTGTTAGTTTCAAGATGGAATAATCTTGACAGTAAATTAATCTAGTTGAGAGAGAATGTAACTAATATTCAAGTTTATTTCATTGAGCTGTTTGCTGTCAAAAAGTAATTGACATTGGGCCATTTTCTTAGAGGTATCTCCTCTCAGCATCAAGATCATTGCATTTATTTCACATCTTGTTAATGAGAGTAATCTTTTTTTTTCTGTGAGAAATTAGATCAATTTAACTAAGATAAATAATTGTTTAAAATATGAAAAAAGACAGGTATTAAAAGAGAGAAATCTTGTATTCCAGTTAGATTTTATTTTGGAGGTTTCACGTAAAGCTGTTCACAAGATAAATTATACAACTATTAACAATTAAGTAAAATTTATATTAGTATGCAGATTACTCCTTTGTTCATTGCCAATATTACTTGATATGAATGTGTTGATGAAATATACATGTATGTAGCTACCGAATATTAAATTTAAAATATAATATTTTGATTCATAGTGCAGCAATTTTTATCATAAAATCACATTTTTCAGTTTGATCAGAGTAGATATATATAGTTACTCTCCCATTAAAGAAAAAAAAGCTTGCCTACCTTTTGCCAGTAGCCTAGCCCAATGTTCTGTTTTTATAAAGCTTTGTATGAGTGTGATTTTTTTCTTCTTATTCATTTTCATTAATTAGAATATATGTCCTTTTATTTGCATTTCCAATGTACAATGTTAGCACTTGAAAGAGGTAATGAGAATTTGTTTTCGTTTTCCTGTAAATGTTTTCATTCTCACAGTGTCATATTTTAAATGAGTGAACTGATAAATGGATGTTTTGCAGTGATGTTTTTACTTTGTGTAGAATGAAAATGTAGAATAACAATCTTTTCCCATCTGAGATAATCTAAACTCACATTCTTTTTATATCACTTACTTCGCACATATCTGAAGTATAGTATATTATACAGAAGTTGATGATTTTTAATGTTTACGACTTAAATTTATCTAGCGCAATTTTTGCAGAAGAGATAAAGGGGAGTGAGAGAATGAGAGAGATAGAGATAGAGAGAAAGATAGACAGACAGACATACATACAAAGGAAGAATTATGTCATGTTTATACTCCAATTTTTAAATTTTTTAAAAATTGATTTATTTATTTGTTTTTATTGAAACAGTAACTCTCAGCATTAAAACTGTTTTCCTGAGAAGCCCTGTACAAATTATAGGTTAAAAATACAGAGGAAATTGAACAAGTTTTAATCTATACATATTGCATGTATATCTTGGATTATGATTGAATTATCCATCCTTTTCTCTTTCACTAATTCTATTTTTCTAGTGTTTTCATTATTTATCAACAGTTGTATTAATATTTGTATGAAGTTGTACCACATCAGTATTTTCCTCTGCGCCCTATTGACTTTGTTCTTTTTTTTGTTTTTTTGTTTTTTGTTTACTAACTCCATCATTTTTTTGCACATATCTCAGATATGTTTGCATGTCATGTATATATTTGTGTACATTGCAGTGGAAATTCTAAAATGATAAATGAATCGAATCTTTATCTTGTTTTTGGTCCAATTTGTTTTTTTGTCAGACATTCCCATCAGAACAATACTGCTCATGCAGAATGATTAAACATTGCGCATTTATAAAATGAAAACTAATATCATGCACTTATAATAGGTGAAGATAATCTTGCTCTACCCCCCCCCCCCCCCCCCAACCAAAAAAAAAATTTGTTGGTTGCAATGGTATTGAGAAGAGTAACTTAAACTGGTAAGTACTAAAGACCAACATACCTGTGTTTATTAGATTCGAAGACTAACACTTGAATGAAATTTTCAAGAATTTGTCAGAGTAAACCATTAGTTGAATTAATGACCTAACACTTATTGCATGGCTAGCTAGTCTTGTAGGGTATTTTTTGAAGTGAAAATGTTTTTCTCATAGAGCGGTAAAGTGTGACGTCATAAAAAATATATTTTTGGAATTTCTCGGTTTTTTCTTCATTTTCCGAAAGACCACCAAAAATACCATCAAGAATACCAATTGCATAGGTTAAGTATTTGCTGAGATATGACCATCTGAATAAAAAGATTGCCTATGGGAACTCAGTGTTATATTGCTCTAGTTCATAACATTACAAGTTTTGTTTTTTTTTTTTTGTTTTTTTTTTTTTGTTTTTTTTTTTTATGCTCTTTCGGAAAATGAAGAAAAAATTGAGATTTTCCAAAAATAGATTTTTATGACGTCACAGCTTCGTTACTCTATATTATCAGGAAGATTGATCAAATTTCATTTTTTTAAAAATTAATAATGATCATCTGTATAATTCCCTTTGATATTAGGTTTGTGAAGCTTTGTGTAAGCAGTTCCACACCAGAGTGAATGGAGAAAATGGTATGTTTTCATTTTTTGCTGAGAAACTGTCAGAAATAGTACATATTAAAAGGGTTACTTTGAAATGTTCTTTTATAGGCTGGAAGATCATTGAAATCCCATACCTGTAGTTTAGTCATTTTTTCCGGGGAATACAGTTAGGGAAATCTTTTTATTCTTTGTATGTGATTTTGAATTTTGTCGGACACTTAACTTAAGCTTTGACAAAACACTATATTTTGATTAAGAAAGGTGATGAATGGGTTTGGGAAGTTTGCAATGAAACCTCTCCATAGGGGATCTGACATTTGTTCTTGCAAACTATTCTCACAACTTTCCATCAACCATTTAGGGTTAGGGTTTTAGGTAAAGGTTAAGGCAGGCCTGATAATTTCCCAATTTAAATCGGTTTCCCAATTTTTTCTATTTTTTCCTGATTTTTTTTTATAGATTATTGTTGTTGATTTTTTGAATGGTTTTTCTTCAAAAATGGAAAGTCCCTGAGATTGATGTAAATCTTATTTGAAATTATCGGTTGAGGTGCCGTTTTTTCATGACTTGTTTTAATGCCTCGCACAAGCTCTCGTCACCTCGCTCGTCACCCCTGGGTTAAGGGTTATGGTTAGGTAAAGTGTTTGATCTAATGTTGAAGGTAATAGAAAATATGTGTGTGCTTTGTACTTGTAAAACATCAAACAAGCATGAAATTTAGCAATGATGTAAATCTTGAATTGTGCAGGCACTGCCAAAGGGTTCATCCAGATCACCAATGCCCTAGAGAGCTGGGACACCAAACTCAACAGCATCCTCAACGGGGGCGCCATGCCCATGGAAGCAGAGTGGCTTCGTCTTTACGAGCTCTTCTCTGATTGGATAAGAACTATCAACGAGGTCGAGCAGAACATCGGCTCAGAACAGGCTGAGGATGACAAGGCGGAAGGGAAACCTTTCAACCCGTAAGTACTAGTTTGAGGAGGAGGAGAAGAAAGAGGAATGATGAACCTTGATGGCATGGCATTGAGGAGGGGTATAGCTAGTGGCTCAATGGTAGCTGAGCACTTTCCTCCCAGACTCACATAAATCTGCACTTCTCTACTGGTGAAGATCACTTGTTTCCTGTGGATATTTTGTGTTTCTATATGACAATACAGCTTGTTCAAAAAAAAAATTCCTTGTCAAATTTCCATGTACTTGTAGTAGGAGAAATAAAAGTGAATTGGATTAATGAAATAAGATACTGTTGATTATGTGGCTTTAACTTTATAAGGCCATCCATATTGTCTCCCTCGAGGAGGAACTATGTCTTCTAGAACCTGTCTAGAAAGGCCACCTATTTAATAGTTACATCTGCACTTTTCCCTTAGGTAGAATTTGTATATAGGTTAGATTGCACAGGTTCATGTAGGAAGAACATGTATAAGCATAATATTTTCTGCATCTCCAACATATTCAGAATGTAAGCAAAGCAGTGTTCAGATAATTTTATTTATTTGTTTCCTATCACTTTCTTTGTACAGCATAATCCAGGAGGAGGTGTTCAGACTTGCTCAGAAATGGGTCGCTACCACCATCAATGGTATCGATAGTCAGGATTCTAAACTCATGGAACAGGTAAGGAACTGTACCCCTACTAGTCACCTCCTAAGTTCCATAATTTTAATCACATTTGGCTTTTGCAAGATGCCACTCAATGTATTTAAAATTTTGTACAGAACATTAGATATGAATGATATCCTACAAATATTGACTGCTTCGAAGAGGAATAGTACTATAGCTCCCAAAAGATCCTGAAACTGCACTATGCCCTGAGGTGAAATTTGAGGGGTATATTGTCTTAAGATCACAGAGCTGTTATATGTGTAATCTTAACCTTGACCCCAAAGTAAATATCAATATTTGCTTTTATATGCCTTTTTGAGTCCTTAAAATCCAAATATATTGAATCAATATACTTGCTTAAGGGATTTTGAAAATAATCGATCAAAGAACTTCAGCACTATTTGTGCCTCTTTCTGTGTTTTAATTGAAAAGTTATGATGTGATGCACATTCCTTGCATTCTTGCTCTGTACCCTTGGCAACATGAGCTATTGGATAGGCATTATTTTTTACCATTAATTTATGGTGTAGCAGTCAATAGTCAAAGTTACACCCAAATTTTGACCAAACCTAGAATCTTAATTTGCTGTATGTAAATGCTTGTGCAGGAGGAAACATCAAATCTCCCATTATTGGCAAAATGAGGTCTTGATACATGTACATGAGAGATCATGAATTACTGGTCGGAAAATTATGGACAAGTTTTGAATATTACAAGTATTTGAAATTTGACAGTTTAAACATGCCGAGTCCCTATGATTGATATACTCTTTCTTTGTGTATCAGGTGTCGGTTCTACACGCAGACATGGTCCACTGGATGATCCAGGTCCTGCTTCGTCTGGCCCCTAACCCTCCAGAGAGCCCTCAGGAGGTGATTGATGCATGCATGGCCAGTGCATGGAGTCTCACTAAGATACAGGAGAAGGTTGTAGGCCTCTTTGATCGCATCACAGCCTTCTCAAATTACATTACAAGGTAAACTTTGCCTCTCATGATTACAAACAAACAAACATGAAGGAGCAATGTACGTGGGATATGAATTTCAACAATTAATAAAATTTAATTTGAAGATCATGGGTTTTCCAAAACTGATTGAAAAGCTCATCATTATGAGCTGTTTTACACAGGGATGCCAGTTTTCATGCATTAGCCTGAATCAAGATCCTGGCGAGTTATTTTCAAACCATAGTTTAGGCTTTTTTTTGTGTACAAAATAGCTGATTCTAGGTGATTTTTAGGTGCTCTGATCAATTCTAACGGGCATCCCTGTTTACAGCAAAACTTATTGGGTGGTATTCCGGTCCAAAAAAATAATTGTGCAATGAAATGGGAAGAAAAAGATAATAAGAGTATGAACTGAATTTCAACAAAGTCTTTGATAGATTATCTTTGTCATGAATATTGAAGGAGGAAGATGAAACCTAGCATTCCATAGAAGTGTGAACTAAAATTCTTGTTTAGTCTGGACTTAGTCCTGGCTTAACTTATGAGAATACCACTCATTGTTTCCATCCCTTCCCCCACTTCAATCCTCTACCAATGACATATATATATATATGAGCCAATGTCCAAATGTGTCTCCTGCTGTAATCATATCTTCACATTATGTCAAAGTGTGTACGGTATAAAGGTGTTCACACGACTTTGTCAGCTTTCTAAACTGTTTGGTTTTGATTATTGAAGGTAATTATATACTTAAATATATGCACTGAAATGTGTTACATAGATGTGGTAAAAGAATGGTCAAAACTTTGGAATGCTCTTTTATTGAATTTACATCCACTCTCTGTAGACCTTTCTTACCCTTCAGCAGGGCACATAACAATATTAATGAAAGAAATAATGATATTTTTCTCACCAACTGAAAGTAAAGTGGAGACTAAGGGATCCAAATGACATTTATCATCTCGTGAGCAAACTGAGGTCAGGGATACGCTCTTGGTCACAGGTGGTTGAGGAATAATCTGGCTATTGCTCTGTTAATAGGAATTGGTAACATTGTTCAGATGAGAGAAAGTGGTGCTAAGGCACAGCTACGCCTTACAAGAAAACGATAGATATCTTTGTGGTTTGAGAATTTTTCCAGGATTTTGTGCATGTTAGAGTGTTATTACAGTAGAAGGAATATAATAAGTACATGTAACATTTCATACAAAAATTATGCAATTTTTTTATCAACCTTCAACTAGTCACTTTAAAAAATTATGTTTATGATATCTTTTTCTGTAGCTGCTGTTCGAGCATCGTTTCGGCTGAGATGCAGCAGAAGATCGACAATGGTGAGCAGAACGCTGACCAGGAGTCCCGAGACCTCAGGAAGATCAGGTCTGAGTGCAGTGAGTGGATCCACATGGCAACCATCCTAATGGACGAGGTCCGGAGCGTTGAGATGGCTCGGCTCGGAGGCGAAGAGCTGCCGACGCCCCTGCATGTGCCTGAAGGTGTGCAGGTCGGGGACCCACGGATGGATGGCCAGACACCAGCTTTCACTCCTGGCATGCCAGACAGAGGAGAGGTGAGAAAGAAAGAAAGATGGGTGTGACTGAAGGGTAGAGAGGGAGAGGGGAGGAGATTGTTAGCAATGCTTGAGATTGTTTTGAAGAGACGAGGTAGAAGGAAAGTCTTTATTTACAAGAAAATAGAAGTTTAGGTGAAGAGAGGAGAAGAGGTAGAGAGGAGTGGAGAGAAAGAGTGAAAGAGAGAGAGAGAGACACACACACACACACACAGAGATACAGTAAAGAGACAGATTTGGATAAAGAGAAAGGAGGAAGAGAGTGGGAGAGAGAAAGAGAAATGAGAGAGAGAGAGAGATGGTGAAAAAAACTTTTAGGTGTTGAAAGTATAGACAGAGAAATATAACTCACCACTTCAGGGTTGAGAGTCATCACCAAGCCTTATCAGCACACAAAACTTACTCTCTCATGATCTCCACCAACAGCTTGTAGGAACCGAGACCCCTATGACAATGTCATCCCGGCCCCCCGGCACTGCCGACACCCAGGCCACCCAACGTCTAGAGACCCCTAAATCAGCACCCGTAGCTGCCCCATTGGCACCCCCTGTAGGAGCACCTAGACCAACCACTGGGAATCAGATTTAGGTGAGTTATGTCTTTATCATCTCGGCTAGTATTTTATTATATCCACCATTGTGGGATCACCCTAATATTTTGTCATAAAAACCATTATGCTCATCAGAGAATTATCTTCAAGCTTGATGATTAGATTTCAATTGTAGGTTGTTTGCATATATAAAAGAATTGGCATGTTATTTTGTTATACACACATGTAAAATGTTGCAATTATTGAAAAAATCATTTTAAATGACCAGTTTTGTGTGCAGTCAGTGAGTGTGTAAGAACATATAGCAGTGTTTCAATCTATTCCCACCCCCTTCCAATCCTTTTTAGAATTCATGAATATTTCAATTCCTCCCTCACAAACTGCCATGAATTTTAAATGTCAATTTTGCCTGTAGACTCCGTCAACAGCCAATAGTCAGCGTTCCGTCTTGCCAGGATCTACTCCAGGGGCTGAGGACCTACCTAACATGAGTGAGATGCAAGTGTTGGGATATGATCAGAATGTCTGGACCCAAAGCCTAGATGAATTCAAGGACCAACCCCCTCAGGTATTGACCTATCTATACATGTATGTCAAGTGCATGAATGGGGAATAAACACAATGGGCAGAAGATGACCATATAGAAAAAGTGGGAGAGCAGAAACTACCGAGAAGTGTTTAAAGCTTTTTAATTTTTTTTTACAAAAGATAAGGAAAGAAAGGAAAAGAGTTGATAACAAAAAAAATGAGATGAATTTTGAGATAATTGGCCCTTGTAGAGAACAACCAGGATGGTCATAATTTCTTTAGTTTAAAAGAAAGAAAGGACTGACGCAGTGTTCAAATTATACTCATACAGATGAGAACGAAACAAATCAGAAAGGAAGAAACAATGGACCTTAAACCAAATAGAAGTAGACAGATTTTTCTGTAATTTTGATAGAAATGTAAAAATTCAGTAATTTATAAAGTAAACTTGAATATCTTGTATATGTTTGACCAACACCAAACCACATTCATGAAATTACAATTTTTTAGTAATCATTTGTTGTTCAATATCTTTTCCAATTTCAGTCGGCCCCTAAAGAAGCAACTTCTGCCAAGGTTTTAGGCGCTGCCTCCAAGACCCCAGACACATCTAAGGCGTACGAGGCTCTCACAGCTGTAAAAAGCCTGCAACAACAGCTAGTGTAAGTTATTCTTCCATGCTTTCTTCTCTCTTGGTTATGGTCTTCGGGAGTAAGAATCTGGAAATCTTGAAAGATGTATAATTTTCATGTGAGATCCTGCAAAGCCCATCTCACACTATTTGTACCGCCTGGGTAGAGAGTGGCAAACGCAGATTAATGTCTAATTGCCAAAGGATGTTGGTTCTGTTGCTGAGATTCAAACTCTATACCTTGTCGTTTATACACATGAAGTCCAGAGTCATATTCACTAGACCTTAACATCTCCTGTCGCAATACAAGTTAGATGCAGCATTGACATCACCAACAATAATGCCTTTTCTATTTTGTTGTTCTTTGAGCAACATGCATTATTACATTCCACTACAATATGCTGAGCTACCTTTAATGCTTAACTTACTGTGTATCTTTTCTTCTTGACTGAAGTATGTACAGCTGATTTCATGTTCTTTCAGTTTTTGTTTGATGAGACAAATTAAAAAATGACTTGCAGCTGGGCTTCTGCAATTCAGATGTACTAGTAGTATGAGTTTGATGGGATTTTGATCTTTTAATCAGTTCTGTGTATACCTTTACTGTAATAGGACAACTGAGGAGAGAGCACAAACAGCAGAAGAAAAGGTCCAAGAGCTTGAAGAGGAGTTGAAGACACTCCAGGAACGGATGCGCGTCGTTGAACGTAAGAGCGCTACTCCAGCCATCCTCAGCGTGACCCCTGGCCCGGGGGCGGGGGCGTCAACTGAGCCCCCCAAGACGGCTCCTGAGGCACCCATTACTGAAGAAGCCACCACGACCGCTCCAGGCTCGGCCATGATGTCCCCTGCCGAGACCCCCCTCACCTCTTTCACCAAGGACACCATGGGGGAGCAGTCAACACCCCTGATGAGGCCTGGGGTAGCGGGTGTCGGCCCCCTTCCTACTCCTACCATTACTCCTTCGCCCCCGCCCACCCCTGGAAGGAAGACGTCCGCCTCACCGTCCCGTCCGACGTCCAGGGCATCACTCAGTTCACGAGGGTCAGCAAAATCCAGAAAGAAATGAACAAAATGCATATCTGATGACAGAGTTAAGTGATGCTCTGGATCAATGAGTTATGTGATTTAGTCATGGACTTGTTAGGAATAGTTGGTCAATATGTTATAGATATATATATATATTTATATATATATACTGATCCATGAATCTTTATTGTTTCTTAAATATCCTTTACTCTTAGAGCTACAGATATATTGTAAAATTCATTTAGGAATTAATTCTCATTGTGTTGTAAACAAGAGCAGATCCATTAATAGTTACAAACCAGGATTTATTGCACGTCTCATAGTCTGTTGTTTAAAAAATTTAGGATCAGCTATGTGATGTGGCGACAATTTAATTTTAAACAATCTTCAAACTGCGAGACCTGATTGTTACTAATTTGTTATTTTGTTATTGTGCAGAAATGTGATCGTGTGGATATTGATGTATTATACACCAAAAACCATGCATTAAGTATGCATAGTTTTAGCTGAACAAAGATGAATTAAAAAAATATATTTTTTGAAGAGAAACTATGAAAAATATATGGTAGTATATATGTCAGAGGTCTTCATTTTCTATCTGTCAGAGTTTGAAATGTTGTGAATCATACTTTGGAAGTTTGACTGAAATAACTTTTCTCAGTGATATGCTAGTGCCTAAATTCCTAATTACTATGCAATGTACTACTTGTGGATAATTCTAATACTTTTGCATTATCTTTGTCTTTAAAGATGTCCGATGTGAAGGAATAATATTTTGTACTGTGCCGCAATAGAAAAACACCAGTGCTGTTTCTTTTAGTTAATCCTATGAATACTTAGGGGCGATTCTTGGAAATATTCAGTAACTCATATATTTGAGCCTTTAGAGCGTTATTGATATACTGTTAACATTCCAATTGTACTTATTTTGTCTTGAATCCAAATAACAATTGATAAGTGGTAAACTGAAAATGATGTTATCTTTATGTTATTAAAACCTTTTTAATTGTGATAAAAATGAAATATTAGGACAAGTCATTGGTTAATGTTTTTGCAAAGCTGGTTACGTTTCACGTAAAATTTAAAGACATCTGCTCGAGCACCGGTGATAAGGTCAGTTCAACGCAATTTTTGTTATCTTATGACAATTAGCATCATTTCCCGTATCATTTTTCACAATACAGCCCCTGTACAGTTATCCGTTCCCCAATGACAAACAGAAAAGAAAAGAGAGGAAACGATAGAGACTGTATAAATACGGCTATGCAATATGGCATTTTCTATGCAAAAATATAGTGTCTTTGTGTAGTGTGTATGATGAACAAGAGAACAAGTAATATTCCCCCAATCCAAATTTGATAAAAAAAATTGAGTGATCATCCACTTAGTCATGAAATTGTTCTGGATATATATATTCATGGACTTCTTTTTTTTGACCATTTTCCTTGCATTGAAAATTTGAGCCTTAGTTATGCTATTTTATAGAAATTCTTGTTATATATTCATGTTGCTCTCCGACATTTTTGAACAAAATATTTGTTTTCCTCTGATTCATATTGCAATAGAAGATCACGATCAATATATGCCTTTATTGCTGATGTACAAAGATTATAGTTTTTGAGAAAATTTTGTTCCTATAAGATATTTTATTGTAAATATATCCATCTCTATTTCTTCCTGCTTGTATTTCTCACCTAAGTTCTTCCTCTAAGGGCTTGTATAGATATATCGCGGCAAAACCGCTGCAGCTTTTTATGACATTTCCTTATCTTATAACACAGAGCTAAGTGAATATGTATTAGATTTTTGTTTCTTGCAGTTGCCATTCATTCAAAACAGTGTTTTTTGGTGGTTTTTTACTGCGCCATATCTGAACAAGTCTTTACTCTGTATCAGTACCATTGTTGACATGATCTATATTCCTATTACATACATTGTGCCTACAAAGCCTTGAACCTTCAAGATAATTTTTTGATTGTAAATCTACCTCTCTTTTTCTGTGTGTATGTATTAATTCTCGTTGATCAATTTCTTACTTTGTGGAAGTACTTTGGTTAGAACGTAATTACTTGAATGCTACATGGACCTGTTAATGTAGTGTGGACTTTTTAGAACTGAAGAACAGCCATTAGTTATTATATTTATTATGTGTAAATATGTATGTTTACATACCTGTGCATATTGATTTCTAGCAATTCAAGCAAATTTCGATTCATAAAAAGGAGGATGAATTTGCATATTTGAGAAAGTCTCACAGCATGCCATTGCAGTCAGAAAATGTATGTTCATACGCTACTTAAGAATGCATACATATAAATAAAATACTGATTAGAATTAGCGAAGAAATTGAAGATTTACAGGAAAGAGAGAATATGATTTTATTGATTATTACTACTACATATTGGACATTGGATTCTTATATGAACTGATAAAAACAATGAATGAAGTCGTTTTCTTAGATTAAGTAACAAAGAACAAATTTAATCCTCGAAATGTCATTATAAAAATGTACATAATACATATTTTCAGAGGCCTTTTCCTGTAGCTTAGTATAATGTCATGGTAAATATTTAATGTACATGTGTGTATAAAGTATTCATTCCCTTTTCCGTCCTAGCATTATTTCTACTCTTCCATATGTAACCGTCTTATACAGATCAACTATATATATATAATGTATTTATTTGACTTCTGTTCTTGAAAAATTAAAAGAAGTGTCATATGAGTGAGATATATTGCTTTCCAGTGTTTCCTCTTTTGAGATATGTTTTGCTTTCCTTCTATTTTTGATATTCAATTCTAGACTTTATTCCAGACTCGGCTGCAAGAGCAGAGGTCCTTATAACATATTTACATGTAGATATAAACATTTAACAAGAGTAAGAGAGAAATATATTATTAAAAACTGATATATGGGAAATATTGTTCTTAAATGAATAAGATCGCTAACAAAAATGTGTAGTGAAAGTTAGATCAAATATAAAATGTAATAACACTACATGTGGACTAAAGAGATCTTCATAACCCAAACTTGAAATAATGTGCAAATCTTTCTCATTACTACCCCCTCCTCCCTCTAGCTTCTATTCTATCATCTCTCTCTCTCTCTGTTATTCTTTCATATATATATATATCTCTATTATTCTGTCGTATCTCTCTCTATGTTGCTCTGTCATTCTGTCTCGATCTCCCTCTATTTTTTTGTCATATATCTCCATCTGTTATTCTGGGCTCTAGGACAATTTACTGATTTACACTCACTTTCTCTATTTATTCAATCTTTCACAATCGTTCAGATAGTGGCATTTCATGCTTATTTCACCATCATATACCATCTCGTTTAAAAAACTACTTTACACACTCTTTCTCTTTTTATTCAATCTTTCACAATATTTCAATTGGACTCGCTGTAGTTGCCCATTAGTTCATATCAGCTGCCCCAAGCATCCATTTATATCAAGCTTCAGATCATTCTTATATCACTAGTTTGGCTTGTCCTATCCAACATACACACAGAGTTACACAAATATTGCACGTTTTTTGGAAGGTCCACATTCGATAACAAAAGTGACGATGCCCAAAAATTAATCAAATAAATTTGTACAACAGAACAAGATTTATTTTGGTGAAAAGAAACAAAAAACCAATTACTATTGGTGACACTACATTCCTCGATGATAAACAACGGGCAAATCCTATTGTCTAAAAGGCTTCCCTTATCCTTTTATATTTGATAGATCAATTGTTTTCACTGCATCAATATCTGAATGATAAATATTCCCAAAACAATTAAGGTCCAAGGCTCTACTAACTTTTTTCAGTGGAAGGGGTTCCATATAAAACTTTTTTTACAATGCTTATGAATAAGCCCAATGTAACAACTTCAAAATGTGTTGGGGTCCAGACTAAGATTTTGGGCACCCCTGTGTCTCAGGCACACGTTATTGTCCAGCCCTGAGTTAAACTTTGATGAAAAAAAAAAACACTGTGACTGTTTAAAAATGGGTACCAGTATATCTAATATGTTTTTAAATTATTTTGATAAAATATTGATGAACACGTGTTCTAAATTAATGATTTTATTTGTAGTTCAAATCAATCTGGCCTTGTGAGAGATTTATCTAACATAGTAAGAACTAATAATTGTTGTCTTGCCTCCCTATTGTGACCAAATATGTTTTCAAGCTCAGAAGCTAATTAGCAACTGCTTTGGATGAAACCGTTTTTATCATAGAATGTAATGGCATTAGAATTCATATGATATACAATACAAACAAAAATCAATAATAGTAATAGTAAATCCTAGTAATGGCATCAGTGACCTAGATAAACATGCATGGTAAACTTTGCAAACATATTCAATCATTACCACCATACCAAACTTGATAAAAATATGGATTATAGTACCAACATTAACAGTAACAGCTATAAAAGTATTGTCATGCACAATGTACATTGTGTCATCATTGGTTTCATCATTACAGGCAAAGTTAAGAAATACAAAAAGGACTGAAAAACAGAATTAAGGAAATAATGACAGAATCAGATGTAAATAAACAAAGTGGTATCAAAGAGAGCCTGAATTCATATTTACTATGATACAAACATGACATATTGAAAATTGGTCAAATTTTGTCAATAGGAAAAATCTTCTTTAATATTAGATGGTTCATCCTAATCCAAATGCCTTTAACTGCTACAATCCTACAATGCTGCCATGCTATATCCAAGACATAATCTCTCATCTCTGAAGTTCTTAAAGACATCATACATGTAGATGTATTAAGTATTACATCAGTCCAGAACATTATGAATATCATTATTAGTTCTCATTCAAATTTAGAGGGAAAATTCTGTTCAAATCACGTTTTTAAGCTGGTTCAAGCCAATTGTTGAATATTTTATCCATCCCTCTCAATCATTCACATTACAATGAAGTAACATGTTACACAATAATCATATATATGTGAATAGCAGAAAACACTAAAACTTCACTGAAACAATAGAACATGGCAACATTCCACCTCACAATAGGGAAAAAATGAAGTTATAATTAAATAATGGTACTGGTGGTTGTAATAACGCATTGCGTAAAGCTAACATCAATACATGTCACGGTGCTCCAAAGACAAACAATTTTACATGTAAATTGGAACTTGGAAGGGGTATGAAGTAACTGATGTTTGGGAAGTTAGAAGTCCCTTGTGGACAGGCTCCAGGGTTGCTGAAGGGCTGTAAGGTTTTCAGATGCTCTCTGGTGTAATCTAAGCCATATCATGATGCATTTTCAAACAAAGTTTATGATTCATGTTTCATAAATGATTTTAGTTGACGATAAACATAGACCTGTTGCTGATTTTCAAACCAGCACAACTGACATTCAAACTTATTGCCATTGCATGTATAAACCCATTAGGAACCATCCTGCATGTATATATTTAACACAGCATTAATCAGATTTCAGTTTAGTCGTTCTATTTTTCATTAAGTGTCATCTTTAGAAACATAGGAGAATCACAATTTAGAAACTCTCTAAACAAGGCTCATTTAAATCCCTCTCTTGGTTAAGGAATGTAATAAATATATGTGAATGACACACTTTGGGATCCAACAACCTCACACGAGTATCTCGACCCAATTAGAAAAAATATGTGAGATGTTGAAAAAAATCTTTTTTTTTTTTTTATTTTTTTTTTTTTAATTTTACCCGATGCCACAATTCAAATCAGGTAACAGAATCTGGGCCTTAAACTTGTTTTATTTTTCAATTATTTGTTGCTTCCAAATTTTCAAAATTATTAAGACAGAAATTAAATGATCCATTGTATTAATAATGCAGTACATGTGCACTTTGTAATAACACAAAATATATACACTTATGAATCCTGATAAAAAAAGGAATCCCTTATGCTTGCTGCCATTTAGAGGGTGAATATAATACACATCTTGAAAGAAGACCATGCTACCTCCTATCCCGGCTGCGACGGCGATGACGGTCACGGGAGCGTGATCGTGACTTCCTTCTTTTCTCCCTGGAATGGCTTCTTTTTTTCCTTTCGTGACTCCTACTGCGTGATCGTCGATGTCTGCCATCCCGACTGCTGCCGTGGCCGTGATCTCTCGATTGACGGTCTCGCTCCTTTCGCAGGGCTGTGTCGAAGTCCACGTCTCGGCTTCTGTCGCCGCGATGCCTGTCACGATCACGCGAATGATCTCTGCTGTTGTGACGAGACTTGTCTCGATGACTGTCACGGCTGCTACCCCTATCGCGATCTCGGTCCCGATCCTGGTCTCGATGTCTATCTCTGTCCCTTCTATGGCTGTCACCATCCCGGTCTCTGCTAGGCTTTCTCTCCTCATCGAATCTGTCTTGTGCTCTGTAAAAGCAACATAGTGTAACAGACAGGGTCATATATCAACATGTCTACAGTCTAATAAAATATACACTGCAGTATATGAAGCCTATACTTACTATTTAATGAGGTGTTGGCAGTTTTTGGCACCTTTTAAATGAATGAACAATCATATATGTAAAAACAAACTTCCAGTAATTCTTCCTCTTATGAAATCAAAAGTTTCTGTAATAGCAAAGTCTTTTTATTTATATCAACGATTCACTCTTTCTCCTTTTGCTATGCCCAAAATGCCCATTTAATTACATTCAGTGATGGAAAGCATGCTTTAATTACATGATCCTAAAATAATTCACCCACTTGTCATTTTCAGTCCAGTCATTGGTGTCTACGTGGGTATTCCCCTCCTCCTCCATAGCTTCACCTTGGGGTTTTTTCTGACGCTGAGCATACTGCCATTCAGACACCTTCCTCTCTATATCCTGATAAAAGAACAATTAGGAAATATGCGTTAAAGATAAACTTTAGTTCTGGTAAATAAAGAAGATAAATTCTCACAGAATACAAGGAAACTTTCACTGAATGTTCAAGATAATAAATAAATGAAATGTGCCAAACACTTTTGGTAGAAATTGTATAGTGGCTGAGTAATGAGCATAGAAAGATGAGGAAATATGGGTAAATAGGCCAGACACCCTGTGCTTATAATAAACACAGGCAGGGGCGTACGCAGGATTTTTTCAAGGGGGGGGGGGGGGGTTTAAATTTAA
>BEXV01003397.1:20168-30277 GCA_003118195.1 Hemicentrotus pulcherrimus | reverse complement strand
GGGGGGGGGATTGAAGTCCCGCGCACGCAGACGCAATAGTGCTAGCTCTGTAGAGAAATGAGAGGGGACTTGAATCACAAATAATGCCAAACTATTCTTAAACCTTAGTCTAGACCCCTGGCTTGTTAATATTAGTCTATTAGGAGGAGGAATTCCAAAGATCAGTGCACTAATGCAATGCCTGTAAATAATGACAGTCTATGAATAAGACTAGAGTTCAGTTAAAATTCAAATGTGTTACTATTATAATTTAGAATTTAGTACATACTAAGGTCTAGTACACATCCCTGTATTTAATATGTAAGTACCTCCATTTAATATGTGCATGCCTAAGGAGTAAGGAGCATTGAGCGGTTTACCCCAGCAAATCCACTAGGGCTTACAATCTCCGGGGCATCTCCCCCGGATATGATTGCCACACTCACTTTGCTGTACAAAAATATGATGGGCCTAGATCATTCTTTTGGGAATCTCCCTTTATCATCTCTGTGTTCATATTTTTCTTCTTTCTGTTTTCAAATTCTTTGAACCTTTTCAGGTATCCCACAACGATTCATTATCAGGAAGTGACGAGGGCTTTAACAATCGAAGTACCCAATCCTGAAGGACAGGGCGTGTAATTCAACTGGATATGTACAGTAAGTAATTTATCTGGATGTTCGTTTTTAGTAGTAATCTCTTACTAGTAATGACAAATATTTGCCTAGATTGTTAAATTCTTTTTCAAAGGAAGGTGTGCCTTTGTACTTTCTTTGTTTATCTCGCGTTTAATTATGTACATGTATGTAATTCTTTGAAGCAGGACTGCACTACTTATAGCTACTTGCGCCCTCTCTACAGCCAAATATGCCTGAGCGGTACCCGTTGATCCCCCATGCATGGTCCCTTTTTCTTATGTTAATTGAGAGCTGATTTGTTGAGATAACCACCTGCCAGTGACCATGCAGGGAGGTCTAATCCCTCCTGGCCAAACTAGTGCAGATCGGCTTGAAGATACAACATTAGTCTTGGTTGTAATTGTTTAAGAAAATACGATAACTTTAATCTACAAGGCTGTTTGTATTGAATTATGATTCTCGTCTCATACTGTATTTAATCATTCAAATGTTTTTCTTTTTCTCTCCCTTTGCTTTCAAATTCAAAGGATACATGGAGGGATCCACAATCAATGGCATATCACGGATATGAAGCTGCTGCAGCCAGAAGGAACTACGATATAGGGACTATCAATGGCAAGATGAAGAGAACACGTCAGCATCGCATGTTGTTCATCCGAGGAAATTCTGGTGGGGATATCCTTTCAGAATACCCCCATCCTTAAGTTGGAAGATCAGGTAATGCTCTAGAAGTAAGTGCATGCAAAGATAACTCGAAATAATATTTAGCTGAACTTATTAGATATACATTTGGTAAAATGCTTTCCTAAACATCAATGCCGTTAAATCTAATTAACATGTGCATTAAAAAACACTTTTATTTATGACGATGAAGGTACAGTTAGTGTTCAAACTTTTAACCTAATAGACAGTTTAAAGTTTTATATGTGAATTCATTGCCAATAATGTGCCCAACATTGCCATAAATGTGTTGTAAAAGTTTCACCTTTATATCAACTTACATAGCCTCAGTTATCTCCATGTTATACATGTTCATTGCAAGTATGCAGCAAATTGTGAGTATAAATGTTTGGATGTACTCCTAATTAATTTTTAGTTAGAAACAATTGTCATATGTGCAGCTCTATTTAGTATTTGTATTGTTATGTATACATGTACACAGTCGAAAGAACATGGCTCTAAACGTAAATGTAGCTTAAAGGGCTGTACATTTGTTTGAAAATGTTTTCTAAATAAAGTTAACCGTCTTTACTACAGCAGAATTGAACTTAAAGGGGAAGTTGAGCTCTGGAAAGGGTCAGTTAAGTGCCCTATTTATCTTTCAACCAATGTAATTGCACAAAGAACCATCAATCAATAGTATTTTATGTACAATTTTGATTAACTGTTATGTTTTCCCAAAACAAAAATAAAAAAAAAAACATAACAAGGAGGAAAAGATAAAGTCAATTTAAGTGTCACAATCTTTCCGTATTTTCTAGCTAAATACTTGGTTTTGTACAGTTTTTGTTTAGGTTATTTTGTTTTGAAATTTGAAAGGGTCTCTTATATATTGTAATTATTCATGCTGTCATGTTACTTTAATCAAATTTCTTTCTGACCCTTCCCATAACTCAACCCTCCCTTAAATTAGTTCAACTCAGGAGTATAATTTCATCACTAATACTTGCTTTATTTATGTAGTTTTTTGTATTCTTAGACAATTTCAAGTGATGAAGTGTGTGGAGAAAATGTTTTGTTTAAGTATATAATTATATGTACGCATACATCGTCAAAGTTTATTCATAAATCATATGTATTACCTCAATCTTCACTTTGTCTCAGTCAGCATCAAGATATTGATGCAAACGGTTTGTATTATTGTCTTTTGGATGTATTCTTAACATTTCTTACTATTTAAGACAAGTGCTAAAATACATAGAGATTTGTTTTGTCATTTATTTTCAGCATATTTTAAAGATAATTTTGAAAACTGTATTACATGCATGTACATTGCACAATTATAATTCGCTTAACCTAAATGTCAATTGTTCTTTTAGTTTGTTTTCCGAGTGATGTGAAGGTCAAAGTTACTATGGAGGAGCAAACATTAGATGAATACGCATGGTAGACGAATTATAAACATCTTCGACATAGCTTATGAGTGTGGAGAATTATGTTGAGGTGCATTTGTGTGTGTTAAAACTGTCCAAAGTGTGAATCTGTGGAGGTGAAAAAGAGAAAATCTAATAATGCTAATTAAGCACCATTAGGAACACAAGCACCATGTAAAGGTGCTGTATTCACCTCTTATAAGGGTGCTTGTCGGCACTTCTTATAAGGGTGCTGAACGGCACCATGAAGGGTGCGCACATTCACCCTCAATCAAGGGTGCTCACCGGAACTTTTTAAGAGTGCTCACCGGAACCTTTAAAGGGTGCACACATTCACCCTTTTTTAAGGGTGCTTGTGAGCACCTTTTTGAAAAGGTGCTCGCAAGCACCTTTAAAGGTGTCGCTGGAACGTGTGGCAAATGTGTGCACCCTTAAAAGGTGCTGAAACGAACCCTTTTTTCTTAGAGTGTAGTGCAGACGCACGGCAAACGCAAGGCCACCTTTCATCAAATTAAGGCATTACCTAACGATTTTGAAGAAGTCGAGCAGGCAGTACAGCCCTAGCGATGCCTGGGCGGTGCCCTGTCGATTTCCCGTCGGTCGCTAGTCGATGTAGAGTCTAAACTGGGCGGAAACGGGAAGCTTCTTCGGCCGACGTCCCGGTAGTGACCGACTCATGACTCACCGATTCCCGAGCGGTCTCCCACCGGCCACCGGCTGAGGGGCTCCAAAATACGCTCGGAGCCCGGTCGTTTGCCGCCCGGGCACCGACCTAATCGAGCGTTTGCCGTCGAGCAATTTAGTTCAAAAATCGAAGCCGCTAGGTCAAAGGCTGTCGACCAATATTGGACTCGCCGCCCAGTGACCGACTGATTGACCCCCCGGGCACCAAGCATACTTTGGTCGGCGAGTGAAAGTGAGCAGGCGCCACCCGAATTTTAACTCCGCGCTTTTTCAGAAGCGACCGAGCGATGCCCTAAAAACAACCGGTGTCTGGGCGAAATTGGTTCAAAACTCGTTATTTTTGTCTGCGGCACAGATTGGGTTTTTTTTTTTTAAAACGGGGGCTTGATTTACAGAATAATAGTGGTCGTTTGCGTACTAGTAGTAGAGGTCTGTTTTTGATAGTGTTACATGTAATCCACTACCGTATGGAAAATCATTACATCAACAATTAAAATGAAATTGGAAATCTGAAGAGGAGGCAGCACGTCACTAAGGAGAACATCACAAAAATTAGTCAATAAAACTTAACTAACTTAAACGAAGGGGAATGTTATCTAAACACATAGTTCGCGATGGATATTCAAACTCCTCTAGCGAACATGACTAGTCTCACGTACGTGCAGACACTATTCAGAAGAGAAAGAACGTACTTCCCATAGGCTCAACACGCACCATGCCCAAATCTGTGCCCAAATTTAGGTGTTGTGACAATAACTTTAGTTTATGTTTTTGGATCAATTAAGTAGTAGGACCAGGTACATGTGGAAAGGGGATACCGAGATCAGTCCAGTACGCGATTTACCGCTAGCTCGATCGTCGAGCTGGCTATGGGTATTCCCAGATAACAATACGGTGTTGGGCCAACGTCAGCCACGGTCGGCAGGGTCGCAGTCGGCAAACCAACGTTGGCTAAACGTTGGGCCATTGTCGCCCTTTTTTACTGATAAATGGTGGCTATTGGTCGGCTATTCGACGTTGGGTCAATGTTGGCTCAACGTTGGTCCATTGTCGCCATTTTAACTGATAGATGGTGGCTATTGGTTGGCAATTCGACGATGAGCCAATGTTGGCTAAACGTTGGTCCATTGTCGCCATTTTCACTGATAGATAGTGGCTATTGGTTGGCTATTGAACATTGGGCCAATGTTGGCTAAACGTTGGTCCATTGTCGCCATTTTCACTGATAAATGGTGGTCTTTTGGCTGGCTATTGAACGTTGGGCCAATGTTGGCTAAACGTTGGTCCATTGTCGCCATTTTCACTGATAAGTGGTGGTCTTTTGGTGGTTATTCGACGTTGGGCCAATGTTGGCTGTACTCTTGTATTGAGACCCTTTTTAAGCAACAAAATAACAATTGTTTCATAAATAAACGCCACCTTATATTTTTTACAAATTTTTGAAAACCTCTCCAAGTTGCTCTACTAATGGTGGACCCCGCCCCTTAACATTCTCTGAGTTCCTAGGAATGATTGACCAAAGGATTTGTGATGTTATATCAAGAGCAATATCCGCTTAGGCAAGCTACGGTGCTTGACAGCCAGCTCTGCAAGCATATGTTTTTTTTTACACAAACATAAACAATAATTTTTTTTAATTAAATAGTGCGCTATGCACCTTTACTTGTTATTCGTTGTGGTGAAATTTCACTAATGGCCCAATTTTAAAAAGAGAGCCATACCAAGAGCCGAAGAAGGTCGTAATTGATTTGAATGCCTGTGTAATGTGTCAACTAAATGTATGCTTTAAAGAATTTCAAAGGTAAGAAAACATTATTTCATATATCTAAGTGACTGAATGATTTTCGTTCTACCTTCTTATCAATTTAAAGAAATATTGAAAGTGGTATATTAGAGTGAAGAAACTTGTGTTTTTCACTTTAAAAGCTCTGCTCTTCCTTATTCTCTCTTAAATTTCCTCTCTTGTTTTTATAAACATTTAGCGATTGCTTTACGTCACACATTAAAGCAATGCAGCCTATCCCTCCTGAAGAAAAAAGTTTGTAGATGTGTATATGGCGAAAAAATGTATCATCTCTGAAATGCCTAAGCAACTAAAATGTTGGCAATTTCTTTGAATTTTATTTTTTATTTTTTTTATGGAAAATTGTAAACATTAATTCCCTAATTCTTGATATGCAAAGGGAGGACTCTTTTTTAATTTCTTTATATTTTTGTGCTGAGTTTATGTAGAGGAATCTTCCCGAAACAAGGACATTGTACCACCCAGCAGTGTAGGGAATCTTGTCATAGGCAATCGTGTTTGTCTGCCAGAAAGTTTCTTTTGTTTTACCCTGGAAGTTGTGAGGATTGTTTATTATACTCGTACAATGAATTTCAGTATGTTATGTTGTGTTACGTGTAAGCGACACTTCATTTTATAACAGATCCTATCGTCCTAGCATTCATCGACAGTAGCGCTATATTGTGACACAGTTAGATACCCTGAACTTAAAACTATGTTTACATCTTTTTTGAACTCAAACGAAAATACCAAAGAAAAATGTACAATAATTGTATTCACATTTACAACAGTTTGTTTATTACACATAAAATAAAGTGTGTTTTATCACAAAATCTGTTTATTTTCCTTGTTCTCTTTTTTTTTGGTTTTTGGACGGAGGGGGATGTATTTAGAGCAAATTCTAAGAAGCAAGATGGTGAACTTTTCATTAAAATCGGACAAATAAGTTGTTATCAAGTTTTGATAGTGAACAAAATGTACCAGAAAATAGACATAACGAAATTAAAATATTGTAATTATACGTTCCAAAGGGATGTAAGTCGAGTTCTATAATGAACTATTTTCTCAATTACAGTCGGATTTTGATGAAATTGTTACCAATTCATTTTGTGGATTTTGCTCTGTTTATTTATTTAATCCAATTTTTAATTACCTGGCTTTTCCTTGTCACGTTGTAATGCATGTGTTTGAACGATTGTACATGTCTAATGTAGTATGATCTTGACGATGTTCTAATGAACGGACGACTGATGTTTGTGTGAATATGTTGTGAGTTGGTGTTGGTAATGTAAGAAAGATGTTGGCATGAACTGGAAAGGGGAGGTACGACGTCGGCACATGGTGGAATATGGGTTGGCATAACGTTGCTTCTACTTCGGCAAATGGTGGAGAAGGGGTTGGCATAACGTTGTTCCAGCATCGGCGCATGATAGAGGAGGGGTCGGCATAACGTTGATCCAACGTCAGCACATGGTGGGAAAAGTGTTAGCATTATGTTAGGACAACGTCGGGGAGACGTCAGCACATGGTGGAAAAGGGGCTGGCATTAGGTTTGTCCTACGTCGACATATGGTTGGATAGGGGTGGGCATTACGTTGGTCCTACGTCGGCACAGGGTAGGATAGGGTTTGAGACGACGTTCATACGTCGGGGGACGTTGGAATTACGTTGGCCCGATGTTGGCTTAATGTCATTTCGTCGCTGTCGAGCCAACGTTGGCCCGCTGGCAAGAAAGCCGTTGGCCTAACATCATATTTGCGACGATGGACCAACGTAACAGCTCACGACGTAGGCACATGGTGGGTAAGGGGTTGGCATAACGTTGGTTTAATGTCGGAACTACGTCGGCACATGGTGGGAAAAGGGTTGGCATAACGTTGGTCCTACGTCGGCACATGGTTAAAGAGAAGGTTGAGTTCTGGGAAGAGGTGAAAAATAATTCGTGAACGTTATCATTTGTTATTATGCAAGTGTGGAAGAACATCAGATAAGACATGTTCCTTGAAAAGCATGTCTCATCAAATGCCTTCATATTCTAAATATGTCATGTTTATCGTAAAACTCGGGGGGGGGGATTTTTTCGCCACGTGTTCATGTAGTCCCATATACATCTTTCAGTGTACAGTGTTTGTAACTTGACCAAATTTCTTATTATTTTGATGATTCCAGAACCTTGCAATACACACAAATACGGTGGAAAAGAGGTTTGCATAACGTTGGTTCAATGTCGGCAGGACATCAGCACATGGTGGGATAACAGCTTACGTTGGCCCCACGTTGGCGTAACGTCGTATTGTTATCTGGGTTGCTGGCTATGATATGGCAAGCCAGCTATCGTGCATGTGCTGCATGCTGCATGCTGCATGCAGGTTATATAGTACCGTATGTAAGTGTACCGTATACTTCATCAACATCTGCAAAATTGTCTAGTTCTACTTCTAGGTCATAGTCTCCCAATTATCCGTAGTTGTTGTCGCTGTACGAGGTAATTCCTTCTTCTATATCATCGAAACTCAATTAACAGGGCATATACTTTCGTCCATATCGATATTTCTAGAGGATTTCGATAAAGGTAAACTACGTCGGCTAGAATGGGTACGGCACTAAAGATTCCAATAATTGAGTAAATGCCATTTATAAATAAACAAGTTGTTAATTGTTGATGTTGCAGTCAATCAAACACAAAGTGGCACCACTGTAATGTTTCTTGTGAGCTCTCTGAAACTCGATCGGTACAGTTCGTAAATGTACATTTTCTTCATCATTGATGACTGAACAACTTTATTCCACACTGGAATTAAAAAAAATATATATATATGACATAATGTACTTTTTGGATGATTGAAAAATTGTGAAGAAGAAAAATAAAATTAAGATTATTATACGACAAAGCAAGTAGGACGACTTAGTAATTTGTAGCTGAATGATCAATATCTTTCATTAACATCTCATGTTTTCATATATCCACCCACTTTGTCTCATGTGATTATTCTCCCTTCTTGATATTTGTTGTAAATCCACTTTCGTTTTCTTCATAATTTACATTTTTTTCTTTCTGTATGTTTATACTTATGTTCGTCTGTCTCTTTCTCTTATTCTTTATCTCTGTACTTAAGTCCCCTAAGTCCACTTTAAATCGTTAGTTTAAAGTATTAGCCACCACTCACGCAAAACATGTTCTGATCATTCATTTTCCTCTAACCCTTCATTTCAACAATCCACTTAATTTGAGGGTCACAACAGTTCCCAAATCAATATTTATACGGAAATAAAACAATGTTATTACATACAAACAAACCACTATATAAACGTATAGTCACTACATTATTGATGTTATTTCATCATCATATAAATGTTTTCATACAAAAAGTGTTAACAAATCTTTACTTTCGCATTATTAAAAATGACAACATGAGAATAAAAGTCAAGTACAAGCATTTATGTCCATGCCTCATGAAATAACAAAAAAAACAACAACAAATGTTTAGTGATTCCCAGAAAGCACTTTAACAGCTGTCCTAATAAACACTATCCAAAATGGAACATCACATCTATGCTGAAAAGGATGAATCAGTGTGTGTGTCTTCCAAGGCAAACTTGTGATGTTAGCAAAACAACAACATATAGTATTAACATGAATTTAAAGAATTAGAAACAAATTATAACAGGCAACCTATTATAGGGTAAACGTACAAACACCACAACACACTGCTTTCACGAATGCTTTACTAAATGAATTTATGAACTCAACAACTTCTCAACTTCACCAGTTACTAATACTTCAGAAGTACTTTCCCACTACATATGCTAACCAAATCCATCCACCCCTTTGTTACACCCCTTTAATGCCCATCATATTTACTTTAAAATATAACATAATATTGTAAAATAATAACTGTAGATAAACAGTTTTATGATCATGAATCACTTATTACAGAAGAGGATAAACAACTAAATACAATAACTTGAACACAACATACATAATGAGTTCATAGATAATCTATACAACTAATTAATGTCGTATATTGTAACAGTGCAAATTACTACAACGTGGCAAGTTAATCTTCCATTGCAGTTTAGAGAAAGAATTATTGCATTATGACATTGTAAAAATAAACTGGTCAAATGCATACCTCTTAGTGGCTGCTGTGTTAACACATAATCTGTTGGGTCAGTACGTGTTTTTGTATGTCGATATCATGAATTAAATATTTCATTTCATAACCCCTTCTATTTCTTAATTGTACTTTCCTGAATATTTGGCTAAATAATATGTAAACACGTCTTCAATTATGCATGTCGTTTAGAGCAAACAAAAACTGTGGTCATCATATTGTCTCATTCGAAATTATGCATCATATGCATCATAATGTCATCATAAATAAATACATTACGTTAACCTTCAGATTCCCTTGTCTGTTTATATTTAAATTCTTTTATATACATATATGTATTTTTTTTATTGAATGGAATGAATAAATCTTGAATAAAAAAAAAAAGAGAATACTAAATACTATTAAACACTGTACAAATGAACATGACACAAATCATGGATATTTTCATTATCAATCATCTATACAGAATGATACATTACATGGATTTACTACAATCTTTGCAAGTTAACCTTTCAATACAACATATAGGACTTCAATTTTTTTGCAATGTTTCAAGAACACTGCTTACATCCACAAATACAGAGCTGTCAACCATAACTGAACAAAAATCTTTTCATTTTCCTCGAAAACAATCCTAGTTTCAAAATTAAAATCCTATTTTTGATCGATAAGTACTTTCTCACCGCAAACATTTTTTATTTTATTTTTATTTATTTATTTATCTATATATACATCTTTTTCTGTTATTAATCAATTAATCAATTAATTAATTAATTAATTAATTTATTCTTATTCTTCTTATTATTATTTTTTTGTG
>BEXV01003396.1:29016-40650 GCA_003118195.1 Hemicentrotus pulcherrimus | reverse complement strand
CTTATTCAATTCAAATATGGAAGAAACAATTGGGCTACACTTATAACAATCAGTGTGAAATCTAGGCACACGTAAACATCCACTGTCTATTTGCCTTGTATGATGCTCGTATGCACCATTAGGATTGATTAGGCCTACCTGAAGGTAAGAAGGTGCTAATTTTAGTTATGAATGCATTTATATATCATCATTACGCGATTAGGTTGAGTTCTGGAAAGAGGTAAAAATAATTTGTGAGCGTTATCATCGTTAATGTGCAAGGGTGGAAGAACATCAGATTTGACATGTTCCCTGAAAAGCATGTCTCTTCAAATGCCTTCATATTCTAAATATGACATGAAACATCGTAAAAATCCGGTTAGGATTTTTTCGCCATATGTTCGTGTAGTCCCATATACATCATTCTGTGTACAGTGCTTGTAACTTTGCCAAGATTTTGCCGTATTTCTTATCATTTTGATGATTTCAGAACCTTGCAATACACACAAATGCTAATATATACTAGATGATCAACCTTTTCTGATAAAATTCCATACCGTTTCTTTCACAATGCAATCACATGACCAGAACTCAACTTTATCTTTTAATCGCTTGTCTAGTGTCATCCATTTAAGACTTGTGAACAAATCAGCCGACGGAGTATCATAATATGTCTTGTTCAATTTTATTATTGCGGCCCTCTTTTGATTTTTTTTGCAGCTTAGTTGTATAAGAATGAAATCTGTTGGACCATACAACAGAGCAGTAATCTTATCGTGGCAACACTAGACTGCTATAAAGTAACTTTAATGATTTTTGAGGCAAAAAAACTCTTTGCTCTCTTTATCATGCTTATGTTTTTTGGGTAAGTTTACTTACGTTTTCGATTTGTTTAGACATTTCAATTCTTCAGCTATCAAAAGTCCTAAGCATTTGGTGAACTGAACTCTTTTGATCAAATTGCCATTTAATAGAAACATTAAATGAGAACTTACCGTTTGAAACTTAATCGTTATTTTAAGAGTAATTTGTAGGGAGAGATTACATGAGATCCCGTGATGCGCATGCGTGGTCAATATTTGCAGTACAAATGTACCTAAATGATAACTGACTGAAGTCTAAGAGCAAGGGAGGGAGAGGCGGGCATGTAATATCTCCCTACAAATTACTCTTGAAATAACGATTAAATTTCAAACTTTGTAGCTCTGTAGGAATATTTGTTTATCCATGAATACTATGCATTGGTCACAACAACCAAGTAAGGAAAAAACAATGACTTGGGGAAGAACCCACAAGTAAACCTTACATGTGCGGAAAATACGCAAAATAGAATAATAATAATAAAATAATAATAGTGGGTTCTTGTATAGCGCTCATGTCAGTCAGATTTGACCCTCCTGGCGCTCCCGATTATTACCCTGACTTAAAATTCAGGAGTGAGATCAAAGCTACTCCAGAAAAGAAGGACAAGCATTCCCTCAAAAGTCTTTGATTATGATACACTGGTGTAACAGTTTATTGTCTAAGAGTCCTTGCTCTACGATAACATCTCAGGATACAATGAGATGACAAGTGTCCAGTCTGTTAAGAAACACTGACATAAAGTCACCCCTAGCACTGCTTGTGCGAAAGATTAAAGCAGGGCTCCCACTTAGCCGAGTTGTATTAGCGAGTTATGGCGAGTTGTGGCGAGTTGCCTCAAAGAAGCACTCGCGAGCAATACGGTATGGCTTAGCGTAACTCTTTACAACATTCCACGACTCTCTTCGAAGTCGCGAGCATGTTAAAAAAAATCCCTGATACGTTGTTATTCGAGGTGAACTCGCCTGCACTCGTAATATTCTCGCATTACTCGTAACAAGCTCGCACTGCAATCTTCAAAACTCGTAGTAACTAGCCACCTTATGAAGAGTGAAGCGCGAGCTTGTTACGAGTAATGCGGGTATTTTACGAGTGTAAGCTAGTTTACCTCGAGTAACAACGAATTCACCTCGAGTAACAACGAATCAGTGAAAATTTTGAACATGTTCAAAAATTTCGCTGATTCGTTATAGCGCGAGTTGAACTTGCTTAATACTCGTAGCAACTCGCCACCTTATTAAGAGTGCAGCGCGAGCTTGTTACGAGTATATTACGAGTGTAGGCGAGTTCACCTCGAATTACAACGAATCGGGGATTTTTTTTTTTTGAACATGTTCAAAATGTTGGAACTGCTTGCGACTTTGGGGAGAGTCGTGGAATATTGTAAAGAGTTACTCTAAGCCATACCGAATTGTTCGCGAGTTATTGCGAGTGCCTCTTTGATGCAACTCACCACAACTGGCCATAATAAGTGGGAGCCCTGCTTAAGGTTATGTGTTGAGGGGCTTGTGATAGAACCTCCTATTTAAAAGCGTACGTTCACTGGACCAGCCCATCTCAGAAATTGAAATTTCAGACCTCTGTGCTGCCGATGTAGAAACAGCCCTGGTCTAATAGGACTAGTAAATGTCTGTATCAATACCAGCCAAGGACAAAGTTGTCTTAAACCATCTGAAAATAGTTTGATTACTGACACGTTTATTTAGTCTCTGAAAACTGATAAAGAGATATTTCTCACCTCCTCTAGAATATGTTTAGTACTAAGCAGATATTGCTTGACATAACGAATCATACATGTGTCGTCTATTAAATGGGTATGCTTTTATCTTCAGCATACCACTAGCATTGCCCGGACGAAGATCTTTGAGCAATGAAGTAAAAGAGAATGTCACTGAGCTGTCCTTGAGAATCATATTGTCAAGGTACAAGTTACGAATAGATTGCACCCGCTGAGCTGTTACCAGTTCAATAAATGAAACAAGTTTAAGTGACTATTGTTTTAAAATTTAGCGAATTCGCTGGTGCCAGCTTTCTTAAGTAGTTAAGTACCACCTTCAAATCCCAGATGTGAGAGTACCTAGCTGTTGGAGGCCTTAACTGAAAAGCTCCCTTTAAAATACCCTTATGGACATGAGAGGATACGTCTTCATATTGTAAATATAGTTAACCCTACTATAGAGCTCGGATCAGAAAAAGGGAAGTAAAATGACACAAACAACGTAAATTTATGACTTGCTTACGTACGGAACATCAAATACCCTGGACTAGCTAGCCAACTAATAATTATCAAACTTATTCATATTCCTTCATTGCATCGCACCTGTCTCTGGTTTGGTGTCTTTCGCTTCGGAAGACGATCCAGCTTTATGTGGTTTATTACTTTCCTCTTCTTCTGCCTTCCCAGAATTTTCACGAGGAGCACTTTCATGGTCATAGTCCAATCCCGCCTCTGGATCCACTTAAAGAAACAAACAATCTAATGTGATTAAAGAAACACAAATAATAAGTATATAGGCTTGTCTTCATTTTGTTTTATGAAAATAGGTAGGAGTATCCAAATTTCATGTAGGATGTCAATATTTTAGAATGCAAGTAACATTAACCGGCGCTGATAAAATACTAGTGATTTAATTTGTTTAATAATATGTGACAATGGATAAAATTAGAATAAAACCAACGGGAAAATTGAGAGTTTGTGCAGAGAAATCATATCGATAAAAATGTTATCATACCGCAATAGCAAAGTTCTTTATCGTTCAATTTGAGTACAAGAGTAGTGCAGTACTTTGTTTTGTAATTAAATATTATTAAAATTTAAAATGAATGCATGCTCAACAATCATATTTACATTTTCAAATTGGAATTTGCTTTACCTAACAACCACGATCACATGTGTTTCTTAAATTCTCTTAATTTAATATTTCATGTACATATATATATATATATACCAACTTGGTACGTTAACCGGATATATATAAAACACACTACATGGTACACTAACCGGACATCATAAAAACTGGTATATTAACCCGAATCCTAACCCAAACCCTAACCTTAAATTCAAAACAATATAACTAAAACAAATAATGACTAACGATTAAACTTTTTGAATCTTGGGAGGTAGAGGACAGCTTCCGTGCAATCGTTTAACACGTAAATTGTCCTGCTAATGACTCATTTTTCACTTCAAATGTCCGACGCCCTATGTAAAATATAGATATTTCTTCATTTATATTTATATCTACATATACATATATGTATATTCATGTATAACAAATCTTTTATACCCGCTTCTAGTAACATATAATTGTGTTGCTGGCTTAATTATATCTTTATGGGAATTAAATGAAAGTAAATGAATGAAATGTTCACAAGATAATATATCAAAAAGTTGAAGAACATGAAGAAAAAAAAACATTTAGAAATAGGTACATACGATATAAATAGTGTAAAATTAATGGAATTGTTTCAGATAGAGTCTACATCTCATGTGACAGAATATGATAGTTAGCGTTATTTAATGATTCCTTGAACATCGATTCCTATGAGTTATTTCCAATTTACCTGAAACAGGCAACGGTTCTTGAGTCCTATTAGATATTGAGTCTTCCATCTTGTCTCGTATGATATTTTGAGCTGTTAGGGCATCTGGGGTCTTACCATTTGCTTCTTCGATTCCTAAAGACAAAAAATTAATCAGGTATTGCTCAACAGGCTTCTAGTGACTTGTTCTTTTAGTCATGTTTAAATTAATTTGTAAAGAACAAGTACGCAATATTTGTTTGTAATGACTTGTGTATAACACTTTACTCCACACATCAAGGAAATAAATATACCATCCGATTATTTAAGAAAAGCGGATACAACGAACAACATCAAGAAATATTAAACATCTTTCCTAAATTTACAAGATCGCACCTTTATTTCCTTTGAGTTCTGTCGGGGAATCTGCAGCTGTGTGTTTATTTTGGTCACGGCGCGTTGTGTAGCTCCAAAATAAACACATCTTCCGGAGCAATGTGGAAAGGAAAGTCGGCTCTAATGGCCCGGTCCCACTGGCCGATGGACACAAAACGTATGCATAAAGGACACAGCGGACGAGCAAAATTTCGGGGATGGCTCCATCCGTTTTCATCCGCTCCAGAAATGGACAAAATTTGCGAAAATTTGCGAAAACAGAACGGAAAATAACGAACGTGGGTAGTATGTAGCGGGCATGTTAAGCGGATGTTCTCGGAAGCCTAGCGGATGAAAGCGGATGGAAGTGGATGACAGCTTTGAATACTTTATATACGAGATGCATACGCTTACATCCTTTCTATTTCCGTGCTACTAACGATGTACTATAGACGTTCCATGTACCTTACCTTTCCTCCCTCTTTCCGTTTTCAGCTGCAGCGGATATGAGTTGCGAGGATGCCCAGAGGATGCAGAGAGGATACAGTGGACGTTTAACGGATGATAACATACATAGAACGTTTGCTGCTCGTATTTGTAGCGGATTTGCATCGTACACGGCGGAAGTTCATCCGTTCTAAATGTTGTGTGCAGCTCAAAATTTTTTGCGCGGATGAAATCACAGTGGACGGATGCTCGATGGATAGACCGTATGAAACACGTATGCAATTAGTACACAACGGATGCATAGCGTTTTCCAACGGATGGCAAGATTTTTTTTTACGTTTTACATCCTCTTTGCATCCGTAAGTGCAGTGGGACCGGGCCTTAACATAATAATAGGCAGAAAAGAAGGCAGCCATATCTGGTATCAACTTAAAGCTTAGACATCGGAAAAATTGGTAGGAATAAAATTAAAGTGGAAATTCCTGGAAATCTAAACATTTCCTCTGGATTTATTTTAATAAACATGGCTAATTAGTCCATTTTTCAGTGAATTACCATGTAAATTATTAAGAAGATTGTGTGTCTATAAATGTTTAACCCACTCATGCAGTGAAATGAACTATTAGGAATATGTGAGATATGTTTTTATGTTTTACATCCTCTTTGCATCCGTAAGTGCAGTGGGACCGGGCCTTTAACATAATAATAGGCAAAAGAAGGCAGTCATATCTGGTATCAACTTAAAGGTAAAGACCAGTATTGGAAACGCTCCAATTTCAAAAAATGAAATGGAAGCTCTCATTACCAATCATGTGAAAGAATATGTTTTGACTAATACATGATGATAACAAATTTGCCGGGAAACCGCCTACTAATTCATATATTTGGTAAATTTGTTTCTCTCATGGTCTGTGAGAGATACAGGGTAGTCCCATATACATCTTTCTGTGTATAGTGCTTGTAACTTTACGAAGAATGGGCCAAATTTCTTATCATTTTGATGATTCCAGAACCTTGCAGATGCTAGATGCTAGATGATCAACCTTTTCTGATCGATTCCACAACGTTTCTTTCACAATGCAATCGCATGACCATAACTGGTCTTTACCTTTAAAGCTTAGACATTAGAAAAATTGGTAGGAATAAAATTAAAGTGGAAATTCCTGGAAATCTAAACATTTCCTCTGGATTTATTAAAAAAAACATGGATAATTAGTCCATTTCTCAGTGAATTACCCTGTAAATTATTATGAAGATTGTGTGTCTATAAATGTTTAACCCACTTATGCAGTGAAATGAACTATTAGGAATATGTGAGAGCAATTTCATACCACATACTTAAAAACTTCATGTTAAATTGAAAGATTAATAAAAACAAGTCAGTTTTGCAGTAAAACTGTGAATATATGTAGTACTTTGCTGTTTAAAGAAGTAAATGTATGTAAACCCACATTTTTCATACCGGAATTAGATATTTTACTGAGGTGTTCTTCAATGTATTATCTTTTAACTGGACAAGAGAAAAAAATCACTACAACATGAGTTTTGGCGCACTTTGGTTCCTCTCTAGCCAACTGTTGCGCTGGTGTGATCACCACGCCATTGTTAATTTGCACAAGCAACCTGGACAGAATTTGGCTAGTATGAAGTCACACTTCGGTACTCTTTAGCATTCAGATGCATTTTACGTCATCCTGTCTCTAAAATCGATGAAAAGTAAAACAGGAGAAGGGATGCAGACTAGTGCATGTCAACTTTATTCGCAGTGTATTAAAGGTATGGCTACACGCCACAGTTTAAAGCTGTTCACTATTTAGTGTGTGGTCATTTCAAACCTACCTTGACTGCAAACAGGGTCCGACTGCTTTTCTGAATTTGAAGCATTTGTCTTGCCTGTCTTCCCTTCTGAAATATTGTTATCTTTAGTGGCAATTCCGGCTTCATCGTCTAGCTCCTTGACCTCTGTTAAAAGAGTAACGAAGCAGAGATGAACAGACTTCTAGGAACTTGACATTTTCATTGGATAGTGTCAATCGAGTATTTGAAATTTAAACGTATTCTTAATAATTTTTCCAAAGAACATATATCACCACAAACTTTTTTAATGAAAACTTTTCCGAAACTGATACTCATAGTAACATCACTTTAAAAGATTCAAATATATTTGAGGATGATAATGGTAATTATAATGGGATAAGTGATCGTCATGCAAGTATATGCATAAGGGGGGCATATTTTGCCACCCGTATACTCTACGAAATGAGACATTTCACGTTCGATGCATACTGTTTAAAATAATGTATAATATGTCTAATATATTCCCGACATGCTAATTATATTCCCCTTTTATTCAAAGTAAGAGCGCACCTTCATCTGCTTTCGTTTGTATACCAAGTGTATCTTCCTGGCTCCCGGGTTCCGCCGTCGACTGAGCACTGCCACTTTTTGATGGCACCATTCCGGACGGCTCCTCCGGAGTGGTTTCTGCTTCGGGTACAGCTAGAATAGATTAAAGATAAGGTTGGGTTCTGGTATAGGTACAAAACAAAACTAATTTTTGAGATTCTTATTCTTCTTTTTTATTGAAAGTGTGGTCGAATATCATTGAAGAAAAGAAACTTCTGAAAATGATTGCTTTCCAAATACCCTCAAATTTGAAATATGATGAGAAATACCTGATAATGTTTGGACCAAACTTTAATACCAAATGTGTTAGTAGGTCCCACAGACCCATTTCTATGTGAAGTGCAAGTGCTCTTTAACTAGATTGAGTCAATTTCGTATCATTTTGACGATTCCAAAGTCCCACACTAAACAACAATTCTTATTTACTACATAATCATTCTTTCTCAATCAATTATGTTATAATATTGTAAGCCTAGAACTCAACTTTACTTTTAATCGGATAATAAAGTAACCTAACTCAAAATGGTATTCATTCCTTTAAAGAATCCCTTTAATTAAGGTGTATACAAAAATTACGAAGTGACAAATCTTGTGTTTTGAATTCAAAAGTATTTTTAGGAGAGTCTGACTTCGTATTGAAGCTCTCATTATTTTCACTTTATTACGAAAGAAATAAACAACGAACACATTATTGTAAGTTTCAGAAATAATGAGGTTTTCAGCAGATTATTTCAAATAATGGGGACTTAGAAATACAACTACAATGCTTGTTACTTTGGTAAATCCTAATGAGCAAAGAATTGACTAAAGCGGAGCTCTCTTTTTTTTTACTAGTTTGATTATGTTATCTATCAATTACACATAATCACCACACTATTTCTTGTCTTGATTGTACATACTTACAGGTCTATACAACAGAAAATGCATGTATATAAATATCAGACAATCTGAACAGCAATGGGGCTGGGTCGGGGAGCAATTTTAATGTTATAATTATGCAAAATGAATAGAACAGCTTTGGCATGTATGAACTGCAAAACAAAACAAAAAACAAAAAAGAAGAATTCAAACCGTTTCACTGACTACCGGTATGCCTACCTTCAGGACCTTGGCAAGAGTCTGCCTTAATACCATCGGCCCCATTTGGGGCTACGCCATTTCCTGTATCGCGTTCTACTCCACACTTCTCTGCTTCTTCGTTGTCTGCTGTCCGAGTATTTTCTCCTTCTTTGATGGCATTTTTTCCTCCGTTTTCCCGCCCTTCTTTGCTCTCCTTCTCCATATCCGAATGAAACTATGACGTGTTCAAGGGAAATATCTTGAACTCTAGATGTGAAGAAGAAAGTTTACGTTTTGAGCTTATTTGGCAAAGTACTAGTTATTCATCTTTGGTGAAAATGGAGTCCATGCGACATGTTTAAAGGCAAGATACAAAGTTATCATAATTGGAATATCCTACACACAGAGAAATAAAATGTGTTCTTGGGGAGTGAAACGAGATTGGAAAAATAGGGGGCCCCTTTACACCTTTTAGGAAGTAAAACACGGAAATACGCAAGGGTGTATATTTGAGGGATGTAATTTTACACGCTATTTTAGTCAGGCGAGCTGTGATTGGTCAGTGCATATGCGCATGCGCTACAGCAATGGCGCATCGTGTCAAAACTGCTGAGCTATGTTATATGGCATAAGATGTTTGATCAGTCGACACAAGAGTTATAGACCTGTAGCGACTAATGTTACAGTACATTCAGTTAGCCTATAACTCACTGAATTGATCTGAACATTTGTGTTTTTAATCCAAAATGGCGGCCTAAGAAGTTGTAGGGAGTTTTTTTTAAAGATGTTAGTATTTCGCCACACCTTCGGAACTGGTTCAAACTGGATTTATTAACTAAATGATGTTTATTCATAAGTTTTTTGATCACGTGATTGATTAACATAGATGTGCGCGTGTTTTAACCAATCACGCTGCAGTCGTGATAGGGGCATTGCTCTGATTTGTCCATGTATAAATTATGGGCTTTTTGATAACGGTATCATAGGTTGTTACTGTGTTGGTTCATTGTACCGGTCAAATTTCCTCTTACCCCCGTGTCCCCCCCCCCCCATACCCAGGAAGAAATTCCTGGATCCGCCCCTCGTAGCTGTTTCATCATTGACGTTATCTGCATCATCATTGTATTCATCTATTGACTGTCTCATCGCCATTATTAACGAGACCATCGCCAACCACGTCATCGTCTTCATTATCGTCTTCATGATACATGTAGTTCATCATCGTCTTCCTCATCGTCTTTTCATCGTTGTCTTCTTCATCGTCTCCTACATCATAACCAGCGTCGTTCATCGTATGCATCTTCTTCGCGATCAACAACCGGCTCGTCGACCACCGTTTTCGACTAGCTAGTCTACCTACTTTAGAACCAACTCCCATGACTCACGCGACGTTAATGTTTTATGCATTTTTATCATTCCATTGTGATGGTTAATTTAACTTTTAACTTTGAGTGCCTGTTGACTGTTGTTGATAGCTATTACGCACATATTGTACATGTTTATAATTTTACTAGACATAGATCTAGTCTAGATTGCTGTTTTCTCGTGTTGTAACACTCAGTACGCTATACACAAGTAGAGATTTGTTTCGTGGGCTTTGAACCGCAATGTTTCGTACCTAAGTATATCGAAACGCTAATTAGTCTAAAGCCTAGTTTAGATTTGAGTATTAATTCCTTGGCTTTTTTAATAACTAAGTGCGAATGATATTTAAATGACTCTGTGCTAGTATTAATTGTATTGGGCATGACTCCTAATATGTCGAGACTTGTATAAAATGGATAAATGGTAAACATAAATGCTAGTTACTAAGTTTAGTCCCCTTTAAATGAATTTGCTTTTGGCAGTTATCAATGTTTGATGATCATCTGTAATTACCGAGTGCCTATAGTGACATTTTACTTGTCTGTCACTATTGAGATAGACAGAGGAGGTTTTTGATTCTTCAGTAAGTATTGCTACTTATGTGAAATTATAGAATAGAATTAGATTTGATCATAATCAATTTGTCACAATGGGATCATTAATATAATTATTGTCTGGAGGGATTCTGCTTTTTAAGTAGATTAATCAAAAATAGACTTATGTGGAGTTACGAGTTAACAATAACAGGCAACATAGTCCATACACCACTTATTCATGTCATCCGTTTATTTTATCGCCTTTCAGAACAAAATCACAAAATCTAGACCCGTATGTCCTTTTTTCCTTCACGATCCACTTCTTAGTCTCTCTCTCTCTCTCTCTCTCTCTTTCTCCATTAGGCCTACCTTCTATTTGAAGGCTGACGGTATGTAACATTTTCAACGGCACTCTTTTCCTTTTGTACAACCACAAAATGAATATTATTCTCCCCTTTTTACGATTCAGAAGTGTCAAGTGGGGAGGGGGTACTAGTGTAATGCGGTACACAGGAATGTGCAACTACTTCTGGTCGTTTTTCGCGCAAAAAAACAGAATCCATAAACGTGGGTTAAGATTTCTTTGTTTTAAGATCTATCAATATGGGCCCACTTTTAGTACTTGCCTTAAACATTGATGACTATTTTCATCAGAATAACAACACCTCACCCATATTTTCGCGAACATGCAAATCTCACATGATAAAATATTTGAAATCATTTCGCTTTTCCCTCCAAATTCCTGATCATGGATGCTTTTTTAAAAAATGACCCTTGAATATCGATGGGTATGGATTTGAAGGCTATAGCTGTACACACCCCGGTATAATCCAAATCAAAAACTAAAATAAAATTCATTTAATTTTTCTATACGGTTATTTTTTATGGCGTTTTCTCTGCACTAAACTTTTTGAACATGTTGGCGATTACCGGCTATACAAAAAACAGACCAACAACAATAAATGCAAAATGCCAACGAGCTAAGTTACGTTATTTTGTTTTTTTACATCCAAATAACAATCAGGGGCGGATCTAGGGGGGTTCAGCGGTTTAACCCCCCCCCCTCCCCCCTTAGGCGGCCAAG
>BEXV01003396.1:5922-19337 GCA_003118195.1 Hemicentrotus pulcherrimus | reverse complement strand
AGCGTAAATTGGCGTGGAGTCCAGGGGCAAAGCCCAGGCGGGGGTGAGGGGGAGGAGCCCCCGGAAGCTCAGAGATTTTAGGCATTTAATTAAAGTCAGATGAGCATATTATGATACCTTATTTGTGACACTGGCATGCATGTCAGTAATTGGAGTTGAGTCCAGTGGGCGGAGCCCCTTGAAGCTAAGGGGTTTTATGTTTTAAATCATCGTAACGATCAATTGAGCATCGAGGAGGCAGAGCCCCCAGAAGTTAAGGGGTTTTAGACATTTCATTACGGTCAGATGAGCATCTAGGGGGCTGCCTTTAATAGGGCCCTAGTGGGGTCCAGGGGGCGGAGCCCCTGGAAGCTCAGGTGTTTTAGGCATTTAATTACGTTTAGATGCGGTATCAGGGGGCAGAGCCCCCGAAAGCTCTGGGAAAAATCATGCCATTTCAGCAACATTTGTAAATTACTGGTATCGAATTAGAAATAACCACTTTTGAATTTTTATGGGGGGGGGGCAACTACCCTCTAACCCCCATCCCCATCAGTACACCAGTGCGAGGGGCGATGGAACATAGTGAACGAGAGGGGCGAAGGTGACGGCAGCGACTACCCCCTCACATGTTTTTGTTGTTTTGTCATATTAACAAATTACATTCCTTAGCTAAACGATACTATAAAATCAAGCAGTAAACCTTTTTCACACCTCATTTTTACTTAGCCGGTAATTAGTGTGCAGTCCGGAGAGTCGGAAAGTTCAGTTTAGTAGGTAAATTTTAGTAAGTAGGGAGCTTGGGCATGGATGGGATTTCTATTTCCCACTCTAGGCCTCTGTCATATACGTGTATATTGATATCGCTATGTAAGTTGAAATGGCAAATATCATCCTGGGAAATATCATAGACTATGTTGTAGTGACTTTACTGAAAAGAGCAATTTACATCGGGGAATTCCCCACCACGGAGGTCTCTGTAAATTTCCAAGTCTAGTCTTTAAACCAGACGCTCGTTATTTGTGTTGTTGTTTACTTTATCCTCGGTGTCATAGGTTCGGCTTATATTTTCTAATCAACTTAAATGTTAAAAATTTCATTGTATTCGTACTTTTTATATTATAAGGAGTTTGGATGCCAACGAGTGCATCACACACAGTAACACACACCCTGCATTATATCTCCAATAATAATTTATATTACATTTGAATTTGCAAAGGTATGTATTTCTAGATATGTAGACACATAATACACAATATGCCTTGGGGGCTGATGTTAGCTTGCAATTGTAAGTCCAACGAGCTACCATATTATGACTAAGTACACTTCCGAAGAGGAAATGATAAACCCAGGATAATAATGATAAATAAAGCGAGCCTGCAAAAAAGACAACGATAAGATCGATGCTACGTCCACAATGTTGGCGGTGTTTACATGGTAAGTAAGCAATTTCATTATTTAATTCCGCACTTATTATACTTTCGGACACAAGATTTTGCGTTCTTTAGATTTATATTCTTTTTTTACACTAACTCTACCAATGTCACAAACAAATCCCCGCGAATCAAACTTAATTTCTCTAGATCTAAATTGCAATTTTTTCAAATCATGAAATTCTATAAATTTGTACTTGCCACATACTTGAAAGTATGTGTGTTTGTACCTGTATATACTTTTTTTAAAGTATATATGATACACCGAGGACCTATCATTTGAAATTTGCTTCAGTGACCTCTTGATCACAAACGCTGAGTGTTTTAAAATAAGTTAGAAAAAAATCAATTGCAAATTAGAATGCTTACTGTACAAAGGAATTAACCAAAGGTCAACGATTTGTCAACCTGTAGGTGAATTGAATCTTATTTCAACGAACCCACGTACTGGCCCGCCTGCGTTGTCTATTATGGTAAAGGCATTTGCACACCGTTCTATTTCTGTTAGCAAGGATCGATTCCCGACGGAGACATTTTGTTCAACCTTTGCAACCTAAAATCCGATTTAAGCTACCCAACAATTAATCTCTCATTTCTTTTAGCATTGTATATTGTATCACATGTATTCCATGTTTGTAGTAATGTATGGATTTTATATATGTATGCTATTTTTTTTTTTTTAATGAATTGAAGTGAAAATCATTGTGCATGTTTACGATTATACGTTTTTCTTTTTTCAATATGACGGGTATGGGGAGGTTGCAAGCACCCCTGTCCTCACTGTATATCAATGCTCCTGACGCTATATCTATATAATATTATTATCAATTGTAAAATATGATTATGTTTTGAGATAGTCTTAATGGAAAAGTTCAATCTGAATACAAAGTGAAATGCAAAAAAAAAGGAAAATGAGGAGCAAAGCATTTTTCACTGAATGTTTGAGGAAAAGCCGATGAGGTAAAAGAAAGTTATTAATTCTTGATGAAGGTATATATATATTATGGTTTCCTTTAGAGCAGCTCTTTATTTTAGTATGACATGATATTTTAGTCTAAATAATAGAGGGGCGGGGATACATGGAGCCACATGACCAATCTATCGAATGCACAGATGGGCAAGTCCATGCCGCCGTTCACACCCGAACCCTGAGTCTATCTAATGGCTGTATCAAACTGATAGATCTACTACAGTTTAAGTCAGACACAACATCAAAGTAATGAAATATTTCTTGTCTGTTTATGTTCATATTTCAATGATACAATGTATTTATTCCTGGTAGTGAATGGTACCTACCTTCCACCTGCACATATGACAATTCTGTAGAAGAAAACAATGGCTTAATAAATGTTTAATACAAAATTACCCTCGATCAAGTGATAATAAATATACTGTACATAGTTATATATTATTTCATTATATAATATTTTAATGAGTAGCAAACCTTTGAGCGTTCGGCCCTTGGGAGGACATCGATCCGCAAGTTTCCTCTTCTGTGTTCTGTCGTGTGATTTTTTATTTTGCTTAATTCATTCTGTCTTTCCGGTCACTCTATAATTTAATGATAATGTATCAATCATTATCTCCATCCAGACAAGCGGTGAGCATTTCCATCTCCTATGTCTCTGCTACCTAGTTCATTAATGTCGTTGCAAGAAGGGTTTCAAAACTTAAAAGAGAGGTTGGTGAAACCTTTAAAAAAACGATCTGAATTAGGGAATTCCAAAAATGGACACAAATTAGGCGAGAATGAAGACGACTGGTGTGATGCTCTAGACTATTTGTCAGTGGACAGCGATGACGAATACTTTGATGCACTAGAGCAGCACCAGGACACCAGTAAATCACCCCATACAGGGACAAAGAGAACGAAAGCTCAATGCCAAACACTGTCAGGAAACAAATTAAAGAAAAGCAGCGAGATGTATCGGCATTTCACATCCCCCATGTCTGGAGTGGGAAGTAGGAGCCCGCACGAGAGAGAACTTGAACAACTTCAGGTAAGGCCATGCCCTGAATTTGAGTTGCCATATTTTGGAATAATGCGTTTCTTTTAGTAATAATATCAATACTATGATTGTTATTACTACTAATAATATAATTAGGAATAGATAATTAGTTAAATTCATTTAGCGCAGTTACTGCTATACTCTACTGCGATATATTTATAATGCCATATTTTTTTTTTTAAAATGTCCATTTCGAGGCGCTTGAGGAAAATAGATATAAAAGAAGTGTCGGAATAAGGGCCATATATGTGAAAGGGTTCGAGATCATGACGACAAAATCATGCATCCGGAGTTGGTGAAGTAGAGTCTGTACTTTCTCATCATAAAACAGCCTCTGTAACAATAACCAAAGTTGAACAAAATATTTAAATCATGGTGAACTTAAATTAATGGAACAATTATATTATTGATACTAACAGAACAAATATTTATTCATTGACATTGTTTTGTAACATTATGCAACTAAATCTCAATAAACCCATTTATTATTATACAAAATAAATTACACTCATTGTTTCTTCTTCTGTCCAATATCATGAACTATATGGTACAATAAATAAGAGTATTGATTCATTCACATATATAATCATAAAGCAACACAACGTAGTAAATTCAACTCACCGGCCAATACTAGCCAAAACGCTAAACAATAGCGACCGTATGCATGCTACCAAGTATCATATCCACAGCTCGTAGAAATACAGCAGACCTAGAAATTAGATCAAATGGCATTTCTTATGATACTAAAAATCAATGACTTATAAAAGGAATCTTATTCTCATCAAAGTTGTAAGGATGATTTGTTCAATTTAACACAATTATACTGCAATTCTTATATCATATAACACAATAAATGACAAGAATATTTCAATGAAGCATCATTGTTCCCATGCAAATACAGTGCAAGATATGATTCAATGATACTGATATTACTTTTACCATCAAAACTTTCATTAGTAATGCTTATAGGTACATGTACATGTATATAAATGAAATACAATCATATAATTATTAAACAATCCAACTTACTTTAAACAAAGTCTGACCACATTCCCTCCTACAGCAGGTCAAATTTACATGTGCTTGCAGTCCTATAACATAGCTGCCTGCCTGCTATAGCATGCACCAATGCTAGTATTCACACAAAAGAAATGCACTCGTGCAAAGAGTCCAATAGAGATACCCCCAAAAAGGCGGGAAACAGTACAATGGGAATCCCCCTAGAGGGGAAACAATTTTGTCATTGACTGAAGAAGCAGGGGGGGGCATCTTTGCACCACATATTTCCTATTTAATTTACAACATAAATTCCAATTTACAACATATGCTTGTGTCAAGCATTGCTAACGAATAAAAGTAAGGTTTGAACTTGGAGTTGAAACTCTTGATGTTGTCGATCTCGATGCTAACGGTCATTTTTCCTCAGAAAGGGTGCTCTTGCGACTCTTGTTCTCAGGATCTGAAGAACAAGATGATGTAAAGAACTTTAATGTGTTCGTGTTGAGTGGGTTTCAAAATAACTCCAATATATTGTTGAATAATATTGTATTCAGTGACCACCTTTCAACGGGCAAAATCGAATAAATACTCAATAGACTGCACCACAAGTATTGCTTTCGAAAAGCCTAGTGTATACACTGACATAATAACATTGAGTGACCTAGCTAATATGGACAATACTAAAAACTCGTTGGAAATTTTTTTTAAAATAAACAGAATCACCCACCTTTTCATATATACATACGGATAGATATGCTCAAACTATATACTCAATCAATTTCATTCCAGTTTCTTCCCCTATTATGCCGAGGAAGAATCCCTTTTCAGCTCGTACAAAATATTATGTAATATGACTAAAGCAATCACATAAATACTTCTTACTAGCAAAGAACTGAAAATACGATTTTGTTTTTCTTCTTCAGTTCTGTGGTTACTAGCTAGTCCACTGGCTGGACTGTTTCCTTGTCGCACGCCCGATCAGCTGAGAAAGAAGACACATCCTCATCGCTGAAACAAAGCCACTCCTTTCATTCTTAACCTTGCAACGAGTCAGGTGCATTTTCGAGGGTCGCGCGATCTGTGTTGGATGCATAAAAGGGAGGAGAACATTAAAGATTTAAAAACATAAGAAGTTTGCATCGTTTAAATACATATTATAGCAATATTTTGATAACCGGTGTAAAAAGGAACGGATAAGTTATTCCTAAGTAGTTCAAACTCCGAAGTTAATCAAGTTTTTGTTTTTCTCTCTCTCTCTTTTAATTTTCAAGAGTTCTCAAGGACAATCTAATAGTAGAGGTTATTCATTCGGACGGAAATATTGCTCAGCTCCTACCACTTTCACATTGAAGAAAACAGAATCATTTCGTTTGGGTTTCGGACGATCCAACACTGCATCTTCATCTTCTTTAGAAGCGGACGTTCAGGTTGGTCCAAAACAGTCGGCAACCATCGATGACCCGCCCCAGTCACAACTCCCAACGAAGGATTACACAGATAAAGGTATTATAGTTATCAAGTTTGAAAGTTATATCTTCATCTCAATATAAAATTATTTGTTTAGCCACAACTTTCTGAATTATGGACAATTACCTTCAGTTCTCTCAATAAATATATATTTCCGAATGCCTATCATCCGTATATATAATTATCAAAAGTTACCAATATATAATATAGATACATGAAAAGAAAAAGAAAATATTAGCACATTTGAGGTGCCTTTGGGGTTTAGGATTTAAAAGGGGCACATGAGCAAAATTTGGAGGACCAGTTTTTCATGTGTGTACATAAAATATGCCATAAAGGTTTTTGTTCTAGTGCTGTCATCGAGAAAAAAAATCTTTGTCGACATGTCGTCTTGAATTTTAGCCGACAACGACACATTGTCGACAGATGGTTGGAAGAATGCAATCCTTCCAACACCGGCGTGCATGCCAACAATTGTTCGTGAATGATTTTTATTTGCTGCAGCCGTAAGTAAGATGACCGATTTCGAGTTTGTGTTCACTTTGAAATACAAATTACACAAAACCAAAACAAAACAGTGTTGTTTGTAAAATGATTCAAAGTGCGTGTAAAGCCTATAAATGGGTTGATTCTTGTCGACAATATACTATCCCTGTCGACATGTCGCCTTCCCGTAAAAATGCACTTTTATCGACAAGGTTGTCGACAGAAGGCTTGTCGATGACAGACATGGGCCGCTCAGCTCCTATTGCCCGTCTCGTATGTTACTTAAGCAGTAAATGTGTTTTATTTAACAGATCGTCATATTTTCTTAATAATCTCACCGTCTCTGTTTCTTCAATATTTTCAATATTTCTGTTCGTTCAGTTACCATGGGGCTGCATTTTTGTGCTCACAATATCAATTAAACTCTTAATGACACATTCGAAAATATTGCTCATTAAAGTGTATTTTAATCATGAAGATTTGGTAAGTACTTTGATGTAAAATGAACAATTATACAAGAGCACAAGGATATAGGGGGGTACAAAATATCTCAATTTGAATAGCAAACCCACTATTCTACAAACGCACTTATTAACAAAATCAATGTAAAGCTTCCAAGACAATGTACTATCAATTCGAACTCCTACAAAGAATGCCACGATCGTATCATTAATGTCCGTGTTTGACAGTCTAAGGACATCATTTAAATCGATTTCCCGGTTTTTGTTTTTAATAAACAATTAGTTTTCTTGAAATTATTAGTGAGTTTATTAGCATCGCACCATTTTTTAATTGAATCTAGTTTCTCATTAACCTCATTTACATCAATTTCAATTTGATTATCAACAAAGGGAAAAAAAATATTTAAATCGTCTGCAAACAATCTAAAATTAAAATAGTTAGTACAAAAAAGTAAATCATTATTATAAACTAAAAACAATTTAGGACCCAGAACTGACCCCTGCGGCCCGCCGCACGTTATAGTCTTTCGGGTGGATGTGGCCTTCTTTTAGCATAATGTCTGAGAGCGATTCAAGAGGTAATTCGCAAACAATTGGAAAGTAACACCACGTATACCAAATGTGCCATCTTTTCTAGCAAAATATCATGATTTAAAGTGTCAAACGCCTTTTGAAAATCTATGAATATAACATGTGTAACTTTCCCTTCATCCATTGATCTCATAAGCGTATTAATAAGATTAATCAAAGAAAGCTTATTACTATATTTCTTGCGGAATCCGTATTGATGTTTATACAAAATAGTATTTGTCTCAAAAAAATCAATTAAATGAACATTCACGAATTTTTCAAATAGTTTCCCAACAACCGGCTAGACTGAGATAGGTCTGTAATATCCTGGATCGGACTTTGCCCCCTTTTCAAAAATAGGTGTTACCTTTGCTACCTTAAGGTAATCGGGAAAATTATCTTTTTCTAATGACAGATTGAAAAAAAATTAAGTCAGAGGTACAACAACAAAAATTAACAGCATCCTTTATCAGTCTTACTGGTAAATTATCATATCCATGGGATTCTTTACTCTCTAGGGCACACAAGTAATCAAACTTTTCTCCCTGTCACAGGTTCCAAAACAAGGATTTGTCATTTCTTCTCCACAAATACCCCTTATGACTATAACGTACATTTGGAATCTTCCGTGCTAAGTTTGACCGAATTGTGACAACGTAATTATTTAGCTCATCAGCTATATCACCCTCAGAAGACACAACTCTGGCTGCTTCATCAATACGATCAGACGGGGGAACCAACTCATCTATATGCATTTTTTTTAAATTTCCTCTTCCACTTATCAATTCATTTATTGTTTTCCAGGTTTTGCCTGTATCATGTCTATTATCATTAAATAATTTAGTAAAAATAATACATTCGTTTAGCATTCTTCAATACAGTTGTCAAAGCATTTCTATATTTCTTATTTTCGTGTGCATACTAAAATTATTAACATTAAACTTGGATGCTTTGTATTTATTATACAAACTTTGTTTCTTTTTACTAGACTTAAGAATTGATTTAGATATCCATGGCTTTTTTGGAGCATGTTTTTTCTTTGAACTATTGTACACAATATTTGGAGCATGTTAATCACCTTTACAAACAGATCATAAAAATTAATACAGAGAAAGCCATATTAACATCGTTATATCTACATACATTATCCCAATTTGTGCTAGCTAAGTCATCATGCAACACTTCGACATTAAATTTGTAATATAAGCTAGCAACTTTTTTCAAATTTACAACCTTATTTACAATAGGTGGATGATCAAATAAAACAAATATAGGAAAATTGTCAGATACATCAGTTTTTATAACACCTGAGCAAAGACTAGATGGACTATTTTGAGGTCATGTTATTTTTCGTTATTTTTTTATTGAAATGTAGGCAAGTTCGAGAAGCGGAAGGTCACAATAACCCTAATGACATCATGGCACCTTTCCAGCATAGAGGGTTTGAAGAAAAAGCTGATTACCTTGCAGAGGTTTCGACCTGATCTCATAGAAGCCGTAAAGGTCCTCCAGCTTCCCTTCAGTGGAATACAAGACTATACCTTCACTGAGGATGTTGATATCATGGTTCTCTGTCACTCTATCGAGAACAGGAAGTTCGCCATCACCAATGTCACAGACTCCCTTTACGATGAGTTCCTCGATTACTGTAACATGGAGCTTGGTGAGTAAATAGATCAATTTAAAGTAAAGATGAAAAAATAGTTCATGAGCTTTCTCATACTTTATACGTCATTCATTTAGGAAGATTATCATAGTAAAAATGTCCCCTGAAAAGGATTGCTCGTCAAATGATTTCAGATCGAAATATGCCGAGAAATAGCTGAAAAGTTTGAACTGAACTTTCAAGCTAAATGTGTTTGTAATCCCATATAGATATATTTGTGTGCAGTGCATATGGTTTTCATCATCAATGTGTCATTTCATTTCCCCTCTATTTGATCGTTCAATAATTCCTTACCTTAATCATAGTAGGTCCACGCCTTAATAGTGTAAGCCTGTACACTGGTTCATGAAAAAAAGGGGGTTTTGAGTTTAAAATGTTGATATTGACTCTAAAACATATTAATAGTCTTCTCTCACAATGAATAAGTCTTGGCCAATATATTAAGGGTACACTCAAAGGTCAGCTTTAGCGCGGTTCACTCCAATTGCAATTCTTAGAAAATTACATTAGTTTTAACAATGAAATCGATAAACTGGGTGGATGAAAGAAATGTAAATAGGTATCAAATGTGTATCATCAAAGGTTAATATACTGTTGCTGACAATATTATTGGAAGAAAGAGATGAAAAATAATGAGCTCTTTGTGTGCCCTGCGAATGATCTCCCAGTGTCACAGTGTATTTTATATGTGATACGCTTTTGGAGTCTTCGAGGTTATTTAAATTTATCCAGTGTACAGGAGCGGCTGAGCGACTTCAAAACTGGGAGGGCACCAAGAAAAGGGGGCACTTTCTGGAAAAAAGGGCACCTACAAAGGGAATTCTCAAAGCGAGAATATACAATCTTTTGGACATAGGTGTATACCCCTACATTGTGATTACATTATCAGGGTTGATTTCAATATTTGTTTCACTTTATACACCATACAAGATGCATCATGCTTTGCAGTTGGGTGTGATGGTCAGAAAAAACATTTGCGAGCGAGCGAAGCGAGCAAGGAAGATCGCAGTGTGAAAAATTACATCTTATAAAGAGGAAAAACCCAATCCTGATGGGGTTATTAGCACATTCTCATAACGGAAGACCGAATAGACCTTTGATAGGTAACATAAGTATATCATCTATAAATGCGTGCGAGCGTAGCGAGCGAGCTTTGGGAGAAATTGCTCTTAGTCGCTTGCAATTTGGGGCGCGTTTAATGAGAGGAAAAGGGGACACTTATCTGAAAAGTAAAGAAGCATTTGTCAAAGTACAAAGAGTAATTATCAGAGGTGAAAATGGGGCACTTCTTACACGCTCAAAAAGAGGCACTCAACCAGGGATGACAAAAGTCAGTCATGAGAATAGGAAATGGGCATTTTTCGACGGAAAAGGGGCCCCCATCAGATTTTGATAGGAGCATATATAGGAGGTGAAAAGGGGGGGACAGGTCTCTTATTAGAAAGGAAAAGGGGCACGAATCATTGTTAAAAGGTAAATTATCTGAGGTGAAAAGAGGCACTTATCGCACCTGAAAAGGGGACAATGACGTAAAATGTGCATTAGTTGAAAAAAAATGGGCACCGAAGAGATTTTAAAGGGGCAGTTGAAAAGGGGAAGAGGCACTTTTACAAATTAATAGGGGCAGTTTTTACAAAGTTAAAGGGGCACTTCCTCTATGTAACAAGGGCACTTTTCGGGTGCTTGAAAAAGTGGGGGCACTGTGCCCCCCCCCCCTGCCCCACGGGAGGGCCGCCTCTGCCAGTGTAGACTCACTCTAAATTGATGTCAAAAGGGTGTTCATGTTGCTAATCGCGACCGGAAATTGTTGATTTTGCAAAATGTTCTGTTCCACGAAGCGATCTTTCTATTGATTGGTGCCTTTTGTTTGGTGCTAATGTTAAACTAACGACTGTGCCAATTGGCACTGGTGGGGGATGGAAGGTTGAGAGTACGGTTTGTAGAGTATATGTTATAGGAGTACGATTTGCATATGGTTCTTTTTGTCTTGTCCTCTTGTGCCTTCTAGGAAAAGAAAGAATTGTAGTCATTGCTCACGATTTCCCACAGGAGGGGGATGAGGTAAGGGCAGTGACGGTGAATACTTTCAAGCACACCCAGTGGTCCACCTTTGAGAAGGCGGGTCTGGTCATGATCTGTGGGATGATGGATAAGACCCCAGAGATTCAGGGGCAAGATTGGAACAGCTTGATGAAGTTCCTGGAGGACGCTTCCAAGTCAACTTCTGCAAATGGTAAGACATTTCTTGATTTTTTTTTTCTTTTTACGAAGTGATTGATTTTTATCATTACATGTAGAAGTGGTGTCTCACATGGAGAGCTTTCAAATAGTTATGCTATTCCATATTTCATACTGCTATTCCATACTTGATACTGCTATTGTAGAGCAATAATGAAGGCGTCATACATTCAAAGTTTGCCTTACTCTGATCAAGCCTATTACATCTTTACTTCATTCTACATAATATTTGTTTTCAAGTGTAAAATTTGCAATGTTTTGTTTGTAATATATTTCTAAAACTGCAAAAGCAAAATAAAATCAAACATAAATAGATAAATCAAATCAACTACAGATTTATTCAATAGGCCATGTGATGTTTCTGAGTTACACATATCACAATTCAATTATATATAACTATCCGTGGTGTTATTTATCTCCTAATCCTCTTGATTTATGTCAGATACTATACTACTCACATAAGTCACAAAATGGTTATAATTATGCCATGCACGTCATTTAAAGACATCGTACGCTTGTGACTCACAAACGTACATGGCATATAGCCATTTCTGAGACAATCTTCTTGTCGCTGCATAACTAATGTATTTCATAACTATTTACATACAATCTTTTATTCTCACAACAGCTGATAGGAATCAAAGAATGCTTCTCAACAAGGACACTTTCTCCAATCGAGAATCAATTGAATCTAAAAAAGGAAGCACATCCATGGCGACATCATCAAGTCGCGCTGGTGGGATGAAAACGAGATCCCGCAAGCCCGTCATCTATATCTGCACCTCCTGGGGGCTAGACAGTATCAGAGGGCTCAAGGAAAAGTTAAAAACTTTGTTGGAGAAATCTTTCTCAAGGTATGAGACCAGGGAGCAAGAGCTGCCTTACAGTCGCCTAGAGGATTACAAGTTTCCTTCGGAGGTGGACAGTAGTGATGCCATGATTCTCTGCCATTCGGTCCAGAACAGGGGGGTCTTCATCACCGATGTCCAAAACTCAATCTACGACGAGTTCCTGAAGTACTGCAATCGAGTCTTTGGTAAGTGAAAACCGATCTTTTTGGGTATAACTATTTTATAACGCTATATGTAGCTCGAGTTATATTTCATTCAAATTGATAGATTAATCTTATTTGATTGATTGCATTAATTAGTTTGTATGCCTTGAGTGGTTGACTGATTGGTGGGTTGTATGACTGAGTCCTTTGATTGCATGAGTCATTGAATGTTCGCTTGATTTAATGATTGAGTGAGTGACTGAGTGGTAAATATCCCTATTGTTGATCTCGAGTGCGAATGATTGAATGTGTGATGTATTGTATGAGCGCTTGATTGTGGGAGTGATTGATGCGTTAGTGATTGATTGTGTGAGTGATTGATTGCTTGTGTAAGCGATTGATTGTGTGAGTGATTGATTGCTTGTGTATTAGCGGTTGATTGCGTTAGTGAATGATTGTGTTGGTTGTGTGAGTGATTGAGTGTGTGAGTGATTGATTGCGTTAGTGATTGATTGCGTAAGTGATTGATTGTGTAAGCGATTGATTGTGTGAGTGATTGAGTGTGTGAGTGATTGGTTGTGTGAGTGATTGATTGCGTAAGTGATTGATTGTGTAAGCGATTAATTGTGTGAGTGATTGAGTGTGTGAGTGATCGATTGCGTTAGTGAATGATTGTGTGAGTGATTGATTGTGTAAGTGATTGATAGTTTGAATTATTGATTGCGTGAATGATTGATTGTGTGACTATTTGATTGTGTAGGCTTAAGGAATTGATTGGCCTATTATTGATTGTGTGATTAAGTGTTCGTGGAGTGATTTATTGTTGAAGAGATTCGAGCGAGTGATTGAGTGTGTGATTCAATGAGTAAAAATGACGTGAATAATAACACTAATAATGCAAACACACGAATAATAATGACAACAACGACAAAAACAAGATTTATAATAATAATAGTTCTTTAGTTGATGAGTAAATTCAGAGTTATAGTCTAGGTTTGTTATGAAGTTTAAAAATTTAGGGCAATATTAGCCTCATGTGACTGTGAGATTATGTATTTGATTTAGTACATTATTGTATGTGCGTTTTATCAATTAGGTAATGGTTTTATCCTG
>BEXV01003394.1:22884-38202 GCA_003118195.1 Hemicentrotus pulcherrimus | reverse complement strand
GAGAGAGAGAGAGAGAATTCTGGGGTGGAAATGGGCAGATTGCAAAAAATGCAAAGAAGTAAAGACACAGAGCGACAGGAGACATAACACTTATTTTTCAGATTTGAAGAAACCGTGCTCCATTATAAGCCACTTGGACGTAAGGCCTTGAAATCTCCAGGAAATGTAACAAAGACTACCATTGCAAAGACTTTTAAGGCATTGGCCTTGTACAATTTCAAAAGCCTTGTGCATAACCTATTGAAATGTATGAATATTACAATGGCAGATCGTGTAACCCGAACATGATTCCTTTAGGCAACACATTAGGGTATTGAAATCGCCCTTGGGTTGGCTTCTTTGAAGCTCTTTGTGATCGTGTTAAAGCTAAAGACCAGTTATGGTCATGCAATTGCATAGTGAAAGAAACGTTGTGAAATCAATCAGAAAAGGTTGATCATCTAGCATAGATGTACTGCAAGGTTCTGGAATCATCAAATAAAGTTAGAAGCACTGTACATAGAAAGATGTATATGGGACTACACACATGTGCGCGACTCGTGCATTTGTATCTCTCAACAGTATATAGATATACTAATTTACCAAATATATCAATTAGTAGGCGGTTTCCCATCAAAAATGTTATCGTCATGTAATATTCAAAACATATTCTTTTACATGATTGGTAATAAGAGCTTCCATTTCATTTTTTTGAAATTGGGGCGTTTCCAATACTGGTCTTTACCTTTAAAGGTTCTTAGTGATTCAGAAAAGTGAAAGGGCAGACAGAAAGAGAGGACAGAATGAAGTAGAAGAGAGGGAGGATAGAAGTAAATAGGAAGTAGAATAGAAATGGGGATAGAAGTAGTATTTGAAGTTTTAAGTTGTGAGAGATAGTGGGGAGGGAGAGAGAGAGAGAGAGGGAGGAAGAGAGAGAGATAGAGAGAGAGAGAGAGAGAGAGAGAGAGACATACTTCAACATGAAAAGGCTGCTTACCCCTGTAATTTACCAAGATACATTCATATCTACTGAAGACAATGAGTGTACTCAAACTAACTAAGTCGATAGTATCACGATTTAAAACAAGTTGTGGGGATTCATGTTAACTACAAAATGGTGCCATGCAATTACAAACTTCCCAAATGCAAGGTTCAAATCTAAATTTGTACACCCAAAACGGCAACTATAATGGAGCATAACCTTGGTTTGGCTCATTTTATTTACTTGCATGTGAACATAACAAATATGCAAATTTATTATTGAAAAAAAAAATCTTCTTGTTTTTGTGAAGGAAATTGTGTTCTATAAATAGAATTGAATTATTCAGAGCTATTGACATTATGGGTCTGTTTTTCCTTTCTTCATACCTGCATATCAAGTGTCAGAATTTCAAATCTACTGGTAACACAATGTCCGAATGACCTTGACCTTGAAATGGCAAAGGAAGTATGTATGTTGGGCTAGAATTTTAAGAGGAGACATTTAATGTAAATATATCCTCTTTGCTCTACTGCCCCTGCTGCTGCAGCTTTGATAATGATGTTTAAAAAAGAAGAAAAATTGCTCTTTTGTTGTGAGGTAGAAAAGTTTCATTAGAAAATTACCATTAGAATTAGAAAAAATATGTACAACACACCTCTTCTTATTTTAAAGCATCTTCCGACTTAAATGTTTGTGGTGACTTTCTCCTCTCTTTCCTGTCTCCCTCCTCCGTCAATGCAATGACTTATAGATGCTCTTCTCCATTTCTACCATACCTATCCATCACAGCAACAGAGTCGCTCTTTCTTCTCACATTTCTAGATGAAAATCACCTCTGCTTTTTTTCTTCGTCCACCAAAAAATGCAATGAATATTTCAAAATGGTCAGCGAAGAGGACATGCAAGGCGTTATCGCCACCCATGAGTATCTTCAGTATGGCCTTTCACATCACATTATGACGCAAGCGCTTTATAAATTTTAAATAAATTTATTGATGAATTCTTAATCGCGTCTTTGCCAGTGAGCTCTGTTTTGTTTGCTTTGAACTGAATGCAGAATGAGGCAATGCATTAATTCTGGGGCTTCTGTTCAAGTAGGGGGAATTGGAAAGTATTTACCCTTTCACTTACCTGCATTAACAGGAGTGTGTAATTCAGCGCGGTAGATTGACTTATTTGTACAATTAGTGTACTCCAATCAAGAATAAACTCTTTTAATTGGTAAGTTGTTTGTGCAATGATGGTTGCTCAGTTTGTGCTTACCATTTGCTTGCAGAGGAGTTTTAGGGTTTTGAAGAATGGCAATCCTACAACTTGCCCTGGGCTTTCCTTATATAGCAACAACATGTATACAATTATGGTTACTCACCCTTTATTTGCACAGGAGCTGCATAAAGCATGTTTATCATGTATTTATATTTAAAGATGGAATCGGGTAAAATAAGAAAAAATACAATTGATCTGATATATACACAACCTAAATACACAATCTTATTAAGGTAATATTTGCTTTGAGATAATGTACATAGCTACATGCATAGAGGTTGACAATAGGTTTAGAAAATCATTGACTTTACTTTCTTGCCCATAAAAAAAACTAAGAGGTGTGCACAATCAAAGGTCATGAAGAATGACGCAGTTAAACCTTATTCATGTCATTGATGGTAAGAGAGTGTGGAAGGAGACGGTTGTCATGGCAACTTGTGACTCATAGTTTTGACAAATCTCTTAGTAACCTGTAGAATGGAAAATAGACAGATGTGCACTTTCAGCCATTTATCAATGTAGCTTGGTACAGTACAGGGACTTAGCTCAAGTGTTGCAGAGAAAGCATTTTTGGCATCTGTCCTTTCTCTGTAGAATGAATGCTCATCCACTGAATATTTCATTTGGCAAAATCTTGAGGGATATCTACATCAATTGTTATTTTTTNATCTTGCAGATGAGGTATTTGATCTCGGGTCCTTAGATTGTTGTCAAGACGGCTTACGCGCACGTGCATTACAGGCGCACGCCACAACGCATGGTTACCAAAATGCGGTATTCAGAATGTTAATGAACCAAAGCAAAACATATGTGACGTAGTTGACGTAATTGACCAATCAGAACTCTATTGTCACATCGGCAAAGTTGACTACTTTTTTTTAATTATTCATGAACATGAGCGTGATCTTTTGTGGTTCCTGACTTTGGGACAGCGTAAAATGTAATAATTTTGATATCATTGTAAAGAAAAATATTTATGCTTTATGCTGATTATAAAATCTTCTTGACGCAAGAATGATTTTTATGTGAAAATCAGCCCTACTCTTTAGATAGATTTATCGTCGAAAAACCCCATTTTCAAGGCGAAATATTTGTTTCCAAAATATATCTAACATGATTGTCATATAAGTATATAGAGAGTGCAACTTCTTATCTTTAATATGAGACCCATTTCATGAGAAATGAACAATTATAAAGGCAAAAACTGCCGATCGGGATGACCGTCTGCACTACTCATTACGTATGCAAGACACGTAAATTCTTGCATACCTGCTGAGTAAAATAGAGGGTTTTCGCACCGGCTGCGGTCTGACTGAAAACGGCAACTATAATGGAGCATAACCTTGGTTTGGCTCATTTTATTTACTTACATGTGAACATAACAAATATGCAAATTTATTATCGAAAAAAAAAATCTTCTTGTTTTTGTGAAGGAAATTGTGTTCTATAAATAGAATTGAATTATTCAGAGCTATTGACATTATGGGTCTGTTTTTCCTTTCTTCATACCTGCATATCAAGTGTCAGAATTTCAAATCTACTGGTAACACAATGTCCGAATGACCTTGACCTTGAAATGGCAAAGGAAGTATGTATGTTGGGCTAGAATTTTAAGAGGAGACATTTAATGTAAATATATCCTCTTTGCTCTACTGCCCCTGCTGCTGCAGCTTTGATAATGATGTTTAAAAAAGAAGAAAAATTGCTCTTTTGTTGTGAGGTAGAAAAGTTTCATTAGAAAATTACCATTAGAATTAGAAAAAATATGTACAACACACCTCTTCTTATTTTAAAGCATCTTCCGACTTAAATGTTTGTGGTGACTTTCTCCTCTCTTTCCTGTCTCCCTCCTCCGTCAATGCAATGACTTATAGATGCTCTTCTCCATTTCTACCATACCTATCCATCACAGCAACAGAGTCGCTCTTTCTTCTCACATTTCTAGATGAAAATCACCTCTGCTTTTTTTCTTCGTCCACCAAAAAATGCAATGAATATTTCAAAATGGTCAGCGAAGAGGACATGCAAGGCGTTATCGCCACCCATGAGTATCTTCAGTATGGCCTTTCACATCACATTATGACGCAAGCGCTTTATAAATTTTAAATAAATTTATTGATGAATTCTTAATCGCGTCTTTGCCAGTGAGCTCTGTTTTGTTTGCTTTGAACTGAATGCAGAATGAGGCAATGCATTAATTCTGGGGCTTCTGTTCAAGTAGGGGGAATTGGAAAGTATTTACCCTTTCACTTACCTGCATTAACAGGAGTGTGTAATTCAGCGCGGTAGATTGACTTATTTGTACAATTAGTGTACTCCAATCAAGAATAAACTCTTTTAATTGGTAAGTTGTTTGTGCAATGATGGTTGCTCAGTTTGTGCTTACCATTTGCTTGCAGAGGAGTTTTAGGGTTTTGAAGAATGGCAATCCTACAACTTGCCCTGGGCTTTCCTTATATAGCAACAACATGTATACAATTATGGTTACTCACCCTTTATTTGCACAGGAGCTGCATAAAGCATGTTTATCATGTATTTATATTTAAAGATGGAATCGGGTAAAATAAGAAAAAATACAATTGATCTGATATATACACAACCTAAATACACAATCTTATTAAGGTAATATTTGCTTTGAGATAATGTACATAGCTACATGCATAGAGGTTGACAATAGGTTTAGAAAATCATTGACTTTACTTTCTTGCCCATAAAAAAAACTAAGAGGTGTGCACAATCAAAGGTCATGAAGAATGACGCAGTTAAACCTTATTCATGTCATTGATGGTAAGAGAGTGTGGAAGGAGACGGTTGTCATGGCAACTTGTGACTCATAGTTTTGACAAATCTCTTAGTAACCTGTAGAATGGAAAATAGACAGATGTGCACTTTCAGCCATTTATCAATGTAGCTTGGTACAGTACAGGGACTTAGCTCAAGTGTTGCAGAGAAAGCATTTTTGGCATCTGTCCTTTCTCTGTAGAATGAATGCTCATCCACTGAATATTTCATTTGGCAAAATCTTGAGGGATATCTACATCAATTGTTATTTTTTACCTCTTGCCATCAAATGACAAGCAAACATTCATTTGTAAGAAATATGAAAATGAAATGAAAATGCAAGTGATTTATATTTTATTTAAGAGATGATTGTGACATTTTTCTGTTTGCATTTGCTAAAAAGATGTAGAAATACTAGAAATCAAATATCAACCAGCAAGAAATACTTGAGAAATTGCCTAATAAATTTTAAGGTTGTTGGAAGATTAAACTACAGGTTATGATTGCCCAAGCCAAAGAAAATTATCTGCATGAAGATCAAATACATCTTTTATATTGTTGTTTTGTGTGTGTGTGATAGATCAACAGTTTACTTTCATTTCTAATTTTTAATTGTTGAATAGTTTCAAATACATGATTCAGACCCCTTTCTCATGATTGTTAATCAAGTGTTTCATAAAAATCCATCAAGATTTTAAAGCCCTTTTATCTCCATAGTTTGCTTGTATATAGCTTTGACGTAAAATTTCACGTTGGGACGCCACATTATGTTGTCTTGCACATACTAAACCTCAGATTCACTTACATGGCATAAATATGCTCTTAATCAAGTTTAAGTTCCTATTATTAGACGTGCATCTATTGTTTCATTAATGATCTTTTCTTTCAGTTTATTCATTTATCTTCATTATGTTATGGAAGAAACCACTTTGTGACATCAATTTCAAGAGAATTAAGTTCCTGTTTTCCTCAGACTAATTTAAATTCTTCTTTCTCTTTCATCCCATGCTATTTTCACACTAATTGAATTACATTAATACATGATTATACATGCAATTACTTCTATATTAAAGCTAAAGACCAGTTATGGTCATGCAATTGCATGGTGAAAGAAACGTGAAATCTATCAGAAAAGGTTGAACATCTAGCACAGATGTACTGCAAGGTTCTGGAATCATCAAAATTATAAGAAATTTGGCCAAGTCTTCATAAAGTTAGAAGCACTGTACACAGAAAGATGTAAATGGGACTACACACATGTGCGCGACACATGCATTTGTATTTCTCAACAGTATATAGATACAGGTGTATACTAATTTACCAAATATATCAATTAGTAGGCGGTTTCCTGTTAAAATTGTTATAGTCATTTAATATTCATAACATATTCTTTCACATGATTGGTAATAAGAGCTTCCATTTCATTTTTTTGAAATTGGGGCGTTTCCAATACTGGTCTTTACCTTTAAGCAAATAATCCATTTAAATTGAAAAACAAATATTTGTATAAAATAGAAAGAGGGAGAATCTAGTAAAAGAGATAATAAGTGTAAGGGAAAGTAAAATAGGGAGAGTGAATCAAAAACTGAGCGGGAGATAGAGAAAGATAAATATTTTATTCTGTTGTGCATGTGAGAAAACCTCTATCAAATGGACTTTCCTCACTCATCCAGAAATCTCACCCTAGAGAGAGAGAGAGAGAGAGAAAGAGAAGAGACAGAGAGACAGAGAGAGAGAGATGGAGAGACAGAGAGAGAGAGAAAGAAAAAGACAGAAAGAAAAAAGACAGAAAGAGAAAGAGAGAGAGAGAGATTTCTGTGTGCATCGCCTTCTCCAATTTAGCATGCACCAACGGCAGAGGTGGTCATCCATACCAGTGTGTACATGACCATTGGCTTGGCGTATCTTTCCTCACCCGCAAATCAACTGAATTAAATTGCACTCATTGCTTAGATCTCACACCCATCCCACATCGCTTTGGTTCCATCATCACTGGAGGATGTAGATCGTGGCGTCCATCTGCCATGTTGATCAGGCTGTAGTAAATCCTTAGCACTTGGCAGTAAAGCTTTCAAGTGTGCAAATGTCTGTCCCTGTTTACTGTTTACTGTTTACTATGTGGTTTGCAGTAATGGATGTGAGGATATATATGTGCAGAACTGAAACAGAACTGTACCAAAAGTATGATGAAGATATGATTGTTGAGAGATGCATGGATTTCAATGCAAATGACTGCAGTCCAAATGCTGCTACAGATATAATGATAATGTACAGTTAACGACTGAATTATTCACATTCTTCTTCTTTTCATAAGAAAATGGAAAGAAAATAGTCAAATTTTTCAGGAAATGCCATAAAAATATACAGAAAATAGGATTTTTTTTTTTTTTGCATGTGTAGAATGATCAGGGATGCATTATAATGCAAGCTGATTTTTCAATATCATACGAGTATGGCTGGTCAACTTAAAATTAGTGTCACTTGTGTATTGTATCAGTTAAACACACCTTTCTCATCAATATCAGTTTACCTAATTGACACCCAGGGGAGCAATATGTGCAATTTTTTTTCATTAAACATATCGTTTTCATCACCGTCCGACCGACCGGTTTGTGTTTACTTTCAGTCCCGACGGCTAAATAACAGCAGGTGTGCTTGTGTGTGTGTATGTGTGTGTGTGTGTATGTGTTGGATAATATGTGTATGATTCTGGGTTATCTTGCAAAGTGTATTTCATACACCAGATTCACACTTTGTAATGCATCTGCAAGGACATAAGAACCAGGGCCGGTATTCAATTCATTACCTCGAGTAAGTCGGTACTTTAATTAGCATTTTACTTGGACAATGTGTCTTAACTCGTATTCAGATCACATCTAAGCATTTTACTTTAGCAAGCCAAATTTTAAGTGACTGGGTAACATTGTTGAATGTTGATGACAAAAATTGCTTAATTTTTGTATAAAATGTTACTTACTATATTCCTTCTACTGTACTAACCCTCTGACAGGCAAAAAATCCTGAAAAAATTCTCAAACCACGAAGATATCTATGGTTTTCTTTGAAGGTGTCGATGGGAGGCACCCTCTAACAGTGATTAACAGTAAATTCTCCCAACCATTTTTGAATTTTCTCAACCATTTTTCCATCTGAACAATGTTACCCAGCCCCAATACTTACAAGCATTTTGACGCACATTGTCAAACCAAAATAATACGCAATAAAGGCATTGCATTAAAAGCAAGCTAAAATTATTTTGTGCAGCTTGTAATATGGCATATGAAAAAAAGTAAGCCTGCCAATCAATGCTTCCAATTGGTTTAAGTCTGATAGGGAACTGTCTTAATAAACTTAGGGTAAAATACTAAGCAAAAAGCTTTAACAAACCTTGCCTAAGTATGTTATCATAGCCCAAAACTGAGTAAAATACTCATATTTCTGACTGAATTGAATCCCAGCCCAGGGATGAAATCATATTGCCGACATGCCTTTTACTGTGTTTTTTTTTGCTAGGCATAAAACGAGATGCCATTTGATCAGTGAAGGGCATAACCAAGGCCTTTTGATTTAATCATCATTATTTATAGCTTGCCAGACAAGGCTATGGGAATAATTGGTGGAACAGAAAATCACCTTGAATTTCTGACCAAGTGATTCATAATTCATTAGAGAAAATTCATACTGTAAAACTATCAGAGGTGCAGAACTGTGACAAACATTGTGTGCAGTAATAGAACATGATGGATAGGGTATAATGTCATTATGAGTCAAGTACCTGTATGATATCAATCATTGATTGCTATTGAACACAAAGGACATTATAAAATATGAAAACTATCCATTTGGAAAATTTGCCCCCCTCCTTTTTTTAAAATCAGATGTGAATATCATAAAGATTATGATCTTTTTGTTGGTAATTGATCAGAAATATTTACAGGCAGAACAGTTCCAAGCTCACGTTAGGCCAAGTCAAAAGAAATCTTATTGATCAATGTATCCATTCCACAATGTGGATTTTTTTTTCAAGGAAATTCAAGTTGTCAATGTTAGAGCCCCAGTCTGTCAGCAGTCTTGGCATATATTCTAATATCCCTTTGTGTTATAAAAAGAAAAAATATAAATTCAGTAAAAGTCACCAACATACTTTAAAATAGACTCACAAAGCTTTAAAACCTTACTCCTACTTCAGAACTTGTCATGAAAAGTTCAAATCATGAGCTGGATTCTGGGGTGAAGTTGACAGTCTTACAGTTTTACAGACTCTTTGTTACAGGTTATGACTGAAAAGGGTATTGTGTGTGCAGTCTACCCTCAACCGACAGATATCAATCATGACCTGATTTTGTTTTCAGCTTTCAAACATGTATGTCAGATTGGATGCAGATTAGATTTGATACTGTCCGTCTGAGTAATGAAAGCCAGCCTGTCACACTGATCAAATCCACAATTTGTTTTCATTTGTTTGTCTTATCCCATGTGCAGTGTGGAAGAGATCAAAAGTTCACACACAAAATAATAATGACATTGTGTATAGTGCTATATACTGAGTCCAGGGACCCTTTTTGCAAAGACTTTTTTTCAATGTGAAATCAGTGACAAATCTGCTGATAAGCAATCAGAAGCAAGGATTTCAATAGCTTATATACAAAATTATGAAATGGGGCCCTGATAAATCAACTTTGCTTTTTTGTTTCCATTAAACATGACAAATTGTAAATTTCATACATGGATTGAAGAAATCAATATTTAATATTTTATTTTTTTGTTCCAATATTATTATTTGTTTGTGTGATTGAATGCTCAGAACATGTTCAAAATATGATATATTTTCTTCTAAAACAAGAGGAAATATTGGTTTTGCCATGAAGAATATAGGGCACATCAAGATGTGTAGAATTGTTGTAATGTTGTGTGTTTGAAAGTTACTTTAGAGTGAAACTAGTTTTATTGTAAAAAGAATCCCCCCTCTAGATATAACCATCTTAAAACATCAGGCAATGTTTGAAACTGTGTTAAAGGTTCATTTTATATGCCTCCCCCCAATTTCACATTTTAAAGCCAGGACCCATGCATACAGACCATAAAAATCAATCTAGACTCTGTTTGAAGAGTTGGTATGGAGCGTGTCATTAGGTAAATATGAGTCTCCCTATTTCTCTGGAATATAATGATTGAGAACACGGATACATTGTTTCCTTAACATGTCTATAAGTACACCTCAACTCTGCTCTAGATGTATTAGACATCCTAGGATGTGAACTCCTGACCTGCTTTGCATGGACGGAATCCATCTTCAGGGTAACAACTTCTCCAGGTAGTGCCTCTCCTACTAATCCTTTCACCTTGCTAAGTTCAAAGACCCCTTCATCATCCATGCAAGCATTGATTTTTAGTAGCCTTCATCCACAATCTGGAGGTCTCTGATTGCACCAACAGTCCCTCTTGAAACAGGCAGTCAATATCAATGATAGGCTGTCTTCAAGGCAAAGTGATTTTTTAAGCTCTTAATGAAGCTGTGTTGATTCTGGAGTAAACGATAATTCCTCTATTTCCTTCTTTTCCATTACACACACCACAACAAAATTTGGATTATGCGTTGTTGTTTTAGTTTTTATTGGCGTGTATCATTCATTTATGAATATTTACGCCCATGGATTTGTGTAGTCTCTGTTCAAAGTTTCTCCACTCTGTTCTTCCACTGAGCCATTATACCTCCCTTTTCATAAGCAACCGTTTTGATAGCTCTTTTGGTCTAATAACGTTTTGTTGTGTTCAAGGAAAAACATTTCCACCTGGAAAGTAGGCTAAATACGGCTACAGATTGAAGAGGTCCAGAATTAAGGATGCACCAAACTTGCAGTTCTGAGTGGGCTTGCCAAGTTTAAGTGGTACACTCTGAGTAATTGCTCGAGCTTCTTGGTTCTCACTTGCAAGATTCTGCTCTAATCTTCATGATTTTGCAATAGTGGATGAACTTTACAATTTGATGAATGAGTGTGTGAGACTTGACACTCTTACTTAGCCTGTAAAGCATTGACCCTTCTTACCAGATTTGAAGGATATGTCATATTTTGAGTGCTAAAAGGGTATAAAAACCATATATACTTTCATGTAGAGATGATGCCATCTGGCTCTCAACAAACCATATCACTTGCTAAGCGCTAACAGCATAAACTCCTCATACATTGCCTGATTCTTATCTGTTGATACTGTTGCTACATTAGGAGATGTATGGGAGTTAATGCCCTTTTAGCACTCAGCAAGTGACATGGATGGTTGAGAGATTGCTGTATACATTATGATAAAATAGTCTACATTACAATACATCAATACTATTGTTTTTGAATGTTGCCTTTTAAAAACAAAACACTTTGTCATTTTAGATATTTGCAAAGTATAGCCAATGATCAGATGCAATAAGTATCTTATTTTTAAATTGAAACTCTTTAGGCAAATCAAAACGCAGATTTTGTTGGTACAGATGTGTTACTCAGTCTTGTCCTCCTAAATGGCCCCACTTTTGCTCATAATTTATAGCAAAGAAGAATTTCCTTTGATCTTTTTCCACACTATCCCAGGAGTGATGTACGTGTTGTGCTAAAAATGGAGCAATATTTGGGTCATCACAACAAAGTGCTTTTAGAAAGGTGATTTTACACGTTTTATCACTCTCATTGCCTAGTTGAAAGAGCGTCGAGGTAATTTGAGAACAATGGATAAACAAAAAGAATTAAAAATAGGCTGACAGACTGGACAGTGAATTTTGTAATGGTATCAAGAAAATCCATTGCAAATTGAACTTGAGAAAAACAACTACATGTTAATTGTGGCCATCCTAGGGGAATTTGCAGCGGAAGTAAATGCAATTCTCTCTATCTCTCTTTCTCTCTCTCTCTCTCTCTCTCTCTGCTTCAACCCCATTTTGGGGGGATAAATATCCAAATTAAAAGCTGAAAGGAAAATGTAAGTTGGCTTGTGCATTTCATTGTGAACACAGGCAATTTACAAAGTCTATTTGCCTTCTCATGTACTTGGTTATAATGGAAATTACTTGTTTGGTATTTTCCTTCATGGTTCACGTTTACATGTGCATTGTCAAAGAAATGATGTGATTAAATTTAGTAACCAGTTTAAGTTAGCAATTTATTTAAAGACTTGTACAAGAGAAATGGTGTTAATACAGTTTTTAGCACTAGTCTCTTCCCTTTTTTTTTATAGAGATTACCAAATGACGTATTGCCCTTTTTAAATGCATGACAAAATTTAAATTTATTGATTTTTTTAAAAAATCACTCATTTTGTTTGTTTAAACTAGGTTAGGCAGACTAATCTATGTGAAGTAGTACAGTTGTATCAATATTTTCATAATCTCAAATCATGTTAACATCTTTTAGTTCTCAGCAGATGATGGGCTGTAAGGAAATGAATATTAGTTCAGCTATTACATGATGGCTGATATGTCACTAATTGACTCTTCAAATTGTGGATTACATTCATTTGACGAGTAATATTAACAGCATGATTAACTGATAAAGAGACAACTCATACCCTAAGAGATTTTTTTTTTTAATGAAAAAGGAAATATGAAATGCATTGATATGTTAAAGTCTTCTACCTGTAAAGAGCCTGAATTGCAGTTAATTCCTTGTCAGGGAAAAGAAAGGCATTAACTTGTATTCTTTTGCGTAGATTTAATGCCCTTCTAGCTCTGCGCAGATAACATTTATGTGCAGATGTTCTCTGTTATGAATAGGTACATGAAGATCTGTCAAGTCATAAATTTTATTTACCTAAGGCTCTGTCCAAATTCAGTTTCAAAACATAATTTATGAAAAGTTTTTAATGTGATGTGCAAGGGGTTTGTATGACATGATCTGTTTTTGAGCCACGAGAGTGTGTTAAAGTATAAACGTGCATAGAGATTTGCAGAAATATATTCACGAAAAGTGCGATTCATTATGATTTTTGGACAAAAACATTACTTTATTAAACTCAGGAGACAAACAAAATTACCCCTTCTGATCAATGTATGAATATTTGAAGATGGCATGCATAGTTCATTTAGAAAAATGTCCATATAGTGGTTTCTAAAGCATTTAAACTAGAAAATTAAACCCCATAGGTATTAAAAATAACAGTATTCTGTTCCTATATATCACATTATGATATAAAGTATTGATGCCTTTACAAAAGGTTTTGGATATTATTACCCCAGCTTTGAGTTGTATCAATTTAGTCTGTGTTTGTGAGTGGATGATGCTATTTTTTCTTGTTCTAATCTTTGAGTTGGCAATTAGTTCATATCTACAGTAGATGATGATCCAATAGTTGCTTAATTTCATACTTAGGTTTCCCTACTCTCTGGTTTTATGTGTTCTAACATGTAGATGTAGGGCTTGTGTTACAACTTAAATATGGCTTCGGGTTTATGTTTACGATCAGGTATATGTTTTAGAGTCCAGACTTTCACTTCAAACTTCCATGAGTGTTGCAAGTGGACTGTGGAATGATTTTGGCCAGAGTACTTGTCACCCATTCTCAGTGTTACGTCTGTATTTTATGATTTTGTGAAATCAAAGTTTCTGACTGTATCTTCAACCTGCTTTATAAGAAGGGTCATAGTTAAATACCCCGTGTGACATGTAATACTGCCCAAATGTGATAGAATGATGACAATTGATTTCAGAGATCACCTGTCAGCTTAGCTGTTGCCTTGATAATAGCTATAAAAACTCCATAAACATTTCTGAACTCAAGTATGTCCCGACTAACGTGATTTCTAGATAATTGAAAAAAAGAATAAATGGATGCTGATGATGATGGATGTAATAAAGTTGTCAGATTTTATGGTGATTTAATATCTTCAGAAGATGTGTATATCTTAAAAGGTATTCTGTAAATCTGATAACAAAATGGAAATTGGCATGAAGTATGATGATTTTTTTTTGTTCTCATGTTGTGGTACTGGTGTCAAATGATACATTTGTTTTTATGTACCATTTATGATTTGTGATCAATTTCAATGTAAAAGTTTAGATTCCTCAAAATTAGTTTTGGGGCATTCCCAAATTTTACATGGGCTGTAGGGAGATATTTTTTTTATTTATCATGAAACCATTTTTCTTTGATTTTACACTATCATGTGCAACTACTCTGTAACATTAATAACCCTTATAAAATTATGATTCCTGAATCAGTTGGTACGACAAGATCTAATTTTGGTAGGATTATAAATTATAACACCAAAAGAATAGCAAGTAGGTTACAATGTCAGGAATGTAAAATAGTTATGCCATTTGAACTAATGGAGAATACATCATGTTGATGTGCATCAATGTCAACCAATATGCCATGAAAACCTGTACTTGTAGAAAATGCACCATGTATCTCAGCAATTCTTTTCTGAATAGTTCAGTTTGGTTCAGTTCAGTTTATTGATTTTGTCATAAAAAGCATAAAAATAATATTATAATATGTACTAAATGGCAAATATACATAGTAAGGGAAAAAACAGAAACTACCAAAAAGTTTATAAAAAACTTGCAAGCGATACAAAGGAACACTCTTATAGAGAATTCACAAATTAACCCATCAGGGTTGAATATTCTCACAGTCATGGCACCCATCATCGATAATGAAAAGTGAAATTGGATATCCTTTTCTTCGTGGATTGTTATTAAACTCAGAACATGTGAAGATGAGTGAGGGTGCATAAGAGGGTCAGGCAGGCATGATGAAAATAAGAATGTAGGAGAGGATAGCTGGTGGATGTGAGTTGGTGAGTCATTTCAATATTAAGTCATGTTCAGTGAGAGATGCGGGGGAATTAAGTAGGGTGAGTATGAAAGGAAGTTTCACCACACGTATGCCCGCGCCGTCCATTTGTACAAATATCAAAGGTAGGATTTAATGTGATGGAAAGGATTCTGTGTGTGTGCCGTCAGAAGGAGGGAAAGAGAGTGAGAGTGGGAGAGAGAGGGAGAGAGAGAGGGGGAGAGAGAGAGAGAGAGAGAGAGATGTAGATGGAGCATGGAAAACAAGCAAGCTACATTTGCAGAGATTTCTGTAACATGAAGTGTGTTTATACATGAATTGTATCACGCACGTTCAGCATGACTCAACCAATTTGCATCGTGCAGTCAGTGGCATATCCAGGAGGGCACGAGAGGCATGTGCTTCATTAAAGACCCCAGTATGGTATACCTTTCATGCTCGCAAAAATATCCCCTCATAATTGATTACCTGTGCCCCCTTTCAAAATGTAGACCCCCGAAAGAAACTGAACAACAATGTGATAACATTTTTTTTTT
>BEXV01003394.1:7406-22861 GCA_003118195.1 Hemicentrotus pulcherrimus | reverse complement strand
AAAAATTACCCAAAAGCTTTTGAAAATGTGATCCTTTCCCTTTACAAAATAATGGATCCGCCCCTGGGTGCATTAATACTGGTATGGAACGAGTGTTAAGAACATTACCCGGTAGATGACATTGATGAAATGCCAAACCGTTGAAGTTTACTTGTTTACATGCTATATTAGAATGACAAACTCTTCGTTGTGGCTTCAGAGTATGTGTAGACAGAGCAGGGGAAGGAGGGCGGATGAAGGGAGAGTGGGGAAGCAAGGAGAGCGAGGGATGGAGAATTACATGATTGTTTACATGGAAAGATTAAATGTGATAGTATGGGGGGGGGGTGCGTGGTGAATGAAAATAAATTCATACACTTCATATATTTTTAAGAGGTTTCTTTTGGCTGATAGAAAGCTTTAGACACATCAATAATAATCAAGGTAACCCTTTCCCTTTTTTTAAAACCCTTTTTTCTCTTTGTGAAGCTGAGAAAGAGATAGATTTACCATTTACAGAGACAAAAAAGGGATGCATAAAGAACATACTTTGATATTACCATGGACCTTCTAAGGTCCGTGATATTACTATATGTAAAAAGTTATGAAAAGGGAGGGGGGAGGTAAAAGGTAACTTGATTATATGTGTGAATTATTTTGTAAGAATGATAAGGAAGGATACTGATGCTTGCATCATGTACATTTTAGTATCATGTTAAAATGATAGTAATGTTCATTTAGTCATTTATCAAGTTGATCATCAGTTCATTTAAATATTCAGATTGCACGTTGGGGGGAAAAAAACAGATTGATCATAAACAACCCTCTCTAGTCAAAATATCCTGATTTAGAGAAAAAAAGATAAAACCACTATATTTAGTACCGGTACCCACTTTATGATGTCAATGCAGTCAGTCATCGTCAATTATTCATTAGCAGCCATTGAGCAGAGTAAGTATACATGTATACTGCACACAAATAGTAACACACACATTGGGCTGTGAAAAGGAAAACGGTTATTTATGGTTCTCCTAGTGAAAGATGGATGGTAAATGTATCATTTTTGCGTAGTCGGGGAACACACCGCTGACAGCATGGGAGATAGAGTGGTAACTCGAGGCAGGTTTTGTATCAGTAAATCATTCTAATGAGGATGCATTGCTGTGCTTGGAGAATACATAAAAATAGACCCCTTTCTCTGGGGTGTTGGAGCTTGTAAGGATTCTTGGTAGTTAAGAATAATGCATGTAGAGAGTGAAATATTCATCATTATGCCTGCTTTCACGTCATTATCATGGCTGCATTTTATGAATCTTCTCTTAGTTTACCACTCAATCCATTCCTGAATAATCTATAGAAGTTTCTTCACATTTAATGCACATTTCATTTTACATTAGAAACTTAAAAGAAGTCACAGGGTTCACAAAGATTACTTATTAATTCATAAATATTTGTACTGAATTACCAAAACTACAAAAAGACGCATCCGGAACACAAAATGCATACCGGTAATCGTTGTAAATCATAATTTTATCAAATAGAAATAGAACCACATCGTTATGATATGGAGCTGGTAAAAATATGTACTATCTCTAGGCTTAATATTAGTGTAATTTTCATTCACATATATACCAAGAAGAGTGTTTTTAAATCATTTCCTATCCTGAATTATTAATATAATATATAAGATATGACACAAAATTCTATTTAAATGGGATGTTATATTTGTTTCACTTTTATATGAAGCAACATTTAGTTTTAATAGTGTTCATTTTTCCTTTATATTCATGCAGGAAAGGAGACATTACAAAACTAAGTCACACAGATGAACGTTGTTTTACTATTATGTGACAGGATTTGTCACTCATTATTGCAAAACTGAAATTAGTTCAGGTGTGATACATTTTGGCAAGCTGAATCTGTGTAAAGTACTCCGTAATATTTGTTTTTAAAATGTGGCATGGACAGGAAATAAACTGCACCGATTAACAGAGATGATATTGCTTATAAAGTATCATTACCTCATGCAGTCACTGATTTAAGATAACAGCAGCTTTTTGTCCTGAATTACTCCTCACTATAGTCATTCAATGTCAAGTTCTACTATACTTGGTAAGATTACTTTTTACATATGATAAAGAAAAATATCACAAATATGAAGTAACCTGCACAAAGTAGAAAATAAGAAGCATAATTTAAAGGCCACAACCTCTTGCCTTCACTGATTCAAGATAATAATATCAGGGGTTATTTGTTAAGAATGACTCCTTCGAGGAGTCTTGGAGGAGTCATTACTGCGCAGTGAAGGAGTCGATGGCCTTTGATCGGTCTCAAGCTTCTATATAATTCTCACCCTGGCGCCACTATCTTCATCTTGATAATAGTGTGTGGAGTGCTGCTTGTTAGTACTAGTACAAGCTGCGTTATCTATCAAGTATCCCCCTTCTTTCTATCATCCTAATAAGGCATTGTGCAATGGTCGTGATTTGTGCCGAGTTTCTGTTACTCGGTCGACCTATTTAGGACATAATCAGTTAATGGATGTCACAACCAACCTGGGTTCTTGGGTGTTTGGGTTGTGCTTAGAGTTTTTACAGAAAAGAAGCAAATCAGAGCTTTCCAAAAAATAATTTAAATGTTACAGAAATAGACAACGATTGTGAACACATGCAGGAACTCAAGTATTTCATCTGTTCAGAACCAGAAGGGCCTTAATTCTGTATTAAAAAATATAAGAGTTAACACCCTTCTGGCTCCAAACAGACTCATTGCCATTATCTATACTATCTATGTTTATATAGAGAATAGTTTAATCTTAAATCAGAGCTGCCAACCAGTACGATTTAATCGTAAAAGTAAATGCGATTTTTCCAAAAACAAATCAACCAATGGTCCATAAAAATACATTTCCATGCCGCTCGTTGATTCATCGAACAATCATTCATGACGCACTTTTGCATATAAATACATGTACATTCAACAAAATGTTTGTAAAATGTACTCATGCATAATTCTTCGAAATGTAAAGGAACATAGTCAAACAAAAAGAAAGTACTTATCGATTGAATCGATTATGTCTTCTAAAAAATATATACAGCATGCTAGACTGAAATATTAATTGGAAATGTCTCATTTTGATTTCTTTCAGAATACCGTTGACAAGCTCATCAAGAAAACCAATGTCTCATTAATGATTGGGACATCTTCATGGAGAGAGCAGTTTGCTGAGGCACTCACTGTCAGCGCAGGTATGTACAACAATATGAGAAAGGTTAATACTGTCTGGGAATCAGCAAAATTGCAATTACTGAAGTCACACAAGCAGTAGGAATACATATTAGACATACATTTATTTTGATTTGTTTAATCGTGGTTTAAAGAGAAGGTTGAGTTCCGGGGAGGGCCAAAAAAAAAAAAAATTGTGAGCGCTATCATGCAAGTGGCTCTTCAAATGTCTTCATATAATATGAATATGATAATGGCTAAATGTGACTAGGAACAGCTTAAAAATGAGGCCTGATTTTTATGGCACATGTTTGTGTAGTCTCATTTACAATGTGCTGGCTGAAAGAAATTTCAAACGCACAAGAGCATTGTGCAAATCAAAAGTTAGAGTCTGTCAAATAACATGGACTTCATGCTCCAACCTCAACTTGTTATTACCGTAGATGTTAATGTCTATTTGTTTGTTTTAACTGACTTCTAAGAAAGCATGTGGGTCCTTGTGAGAATTAAAGCAATCAGGGGGCAGACGGCTTGAGGATTAATGCCTTACCTATGGGCACTAGCGCATCGACTTGGTTTAGAACCCGGGACCTCCTGGTTACGAGACCACTGCTCTACCTCTGAGCCATTGCGCCTCCTACAAGTATTTGTCCTATTACTATGCGTATTGAAAATATTTACATAGAAACTGTAAAATTTCAATCTCCAAATTGTAATTATTACTTTAAAAAATACCCCCTCCATCACCATCATACATTCAGATGTTTAATGATTTACCGATAATACAAAGTCATTAAACCTGTGTTCAATTATCAGTGGAGATCAGATCTAGAGCAAGTTATTTGTCTCGATCCAGCCACAATACAAAGAAATAGCTTTCCCTGGTGTATCTAATTAAATCAATCATCAGAACACAATCAAATTTCCAGATTTGCTACCTTGGACACAATGTTCATCTCATTTTTCCCCATTCACTGAGCAGCAGTTGTGTCTGACATTATCATAGAAATTGGCAATTTTGATGAAAGAAAGTGATACATTATTTAATAATGAAAATGGCTTTGCACTGGAGGTTACTTTGATTTAGTGTGATGTATCTTCATTGCATATGATTTCAGTTTTAAAAATTGTTAGATTATACTTGTGTGTGTGAAAAATATACTTTTTCCAATAAAATTTACTAGATAACATAAAACTACAAAAATACTGCACCATGCAGTGCCTGTATTTGAGGTGGCTGGTGCTTTAAATCTGGGAAATTAAAATATCTTTAGCCTGTCTTTCCTTCTCCCCTTCCTTAGGTGAAGGCTGCTGAGCTCAAGCCAGTAATTTTATTCCAAAACATATATGTACAAGGTTTGAAATGCACTCTCCCAAAAGTTAAAAATATTATGATTATCACTTTCTGAACTGAGATATCTCAATTCTGGTTTTATATAATGGGTCATTTTACCCCCTCCCCTTTTCATACACCCCTTCATCCTGTCAGGCGATGATGGCGCAGATGGGGAAGAGAAGCTGCCCTCGTGTGGGGACTACGTCATGCACTTCTTGACTATCTTCTGGAAGATCCTCTTTGCGTTCATACCGCCGACCGACTACCTGGGCGGTTGGGCTTGCTTCACGTCTGCCATCATGGTCATCGCTGGTCTGACCGCTGTCATCACTGACCTTGCCTCTCACTTCGGTTGCACCATCAACCTCAAGGATAGTGTCACTGCTATCTCTTTTGTGGCCCTTGGTACCAGCGTTCCAGGTAAGATAATTACATTCAACTGTTAATCAAAGTCGGAAGGGCATTGACTCATATAACAATAATATCACTGTGATCTTTTCTGTAGCCCAATTGGTACCAGCGTTGTAAGATCATTATATGTATCTGTTGAGAGCAAGATGGGCAATATTAACTCATAAAATAATACAAACATTTATAACACACCACATATCCACCCCAAAAAAGGATGCTCACAGCAATCACAATCATGATGAAGTACTCATCATTAGGTATGTTTTCTGTCTTTCTTGTATAATCATTGATGGTCATATCAGTTTATCACTTATCTACTTAGCTTGGGAAATGCTAGCTATGGCACAAAAATAAGCATCCACAACACAAAATGCAATTCTTGGTGATATCGATGAATCAAAGTCTGAATTTAGCCCAATCGATGTTGTAGAGGTACTACGGAGGCATATCCTGATGATATGGTTCTATCTCTTTGCTATACAATCATGATTTTCCACCATTGTGCATTTTGTGTTCTAGACGCATCTTACTGTACTGCTACGTTTTGCTATGCTAATAGTTTCTTTTACTCTCTTTTACAAATAGGGTGCTGTTAATAGAGTTAATGGTGGTAATGCCATTCTGGCTTTCAATGATTGTTTTTAGTTTATCATTGTATTGTATCATTGTATTGTATCATTGTATTGTATCATTGTTTTATATCATTGTATTGTATCATCACAAGATAAGCATGCTTAGTTATTCAACATGCATTTGAATTTTTCCAAGGGTTATCTAATTGATATTAATTTCCTGGTTAGAAGATAGACACAAAAATCCCTATTTAGAGTTGAAAAGGAAGCAATGACTGCACTCGGTCATTGTAATCAAGAATTATATCATCACCAACCACCAACTTTAATATCTAATGTTCATTTTTTGTTTTTACTCAGACACATTTGCCAGCAAAACAGCAGCTGTTGGTGACAAGTATGCAGATGCCAGCGTGGGTAATGTTACTGGGAGCAACGCAGTAAACGTTTTCTTAGGTATCGGTGTAGCATGGACTATCGCCGCTATCTACCACGCCATACATAACCAGCCCTTCGAGGTGGATCCAGGAAACCTTGGCTTTTCTGTGACGGTGTTCAGTGTGTTTGCGGTCATTGCCATCTCCGCACTTATGGTGCGGCGGAAGTTACCCAGCATCGGCGGCGAATTGGGAGGTCCCAACAATTCAAAACTCATATCTTCAATGATCTTTGTCAGCCTGTGGTTCCTCTACCTGATCCTATGCAGCCTGGAAGCCTATGGATTCATTGAGGGCTTCTGAGGTGCTGGTACTAAATTGTCTTCTTGTTCTATTCAGGTACCTGTTTTTGTTCTCCATCCTTCTGCAACTGTTGGCTGTGGAGTGTTCACCGTACATGCCTCGTACGCAGGAAGATGTGATGTTCCACTCCAGCTACGGGAGCCAGATCTCCCCATCCGGAGCAATATTTATGCAGGAAGCGTTTGAGGATGCCATCTCTATAACATTAGCATTACTTCTTGCAAGAGACATTAATCTGACAAGCTGTAGTCCATCGTTGATGGCTTGTTTTGAGCTCTTGGGAAGTCTTCAAGATGGCTTTTCTAGGAGAAGACAACCATCATTGGTAGCAAGTACGTGCACCTTGTGGAATACAGCAATGCCACAGTTGGCAAAAAGAACGCACATTGCATTGTCTGCACCATTGGTTGATGTCAGACCCACTCTTTCAGTGAAAGACATTTGTGAGGGAAGCTGTGAAACAGTTATAATGATGATTATGTTAATCTGAAGACTCAGTAAATGAGGGACTCAGTAAATGAGGGAGTGCAGTGTATTCGGGAGAAGGCTTTTATCATTTTTATTCCACGTTTTTGTATGTGCAGGTTATTTAGCTCTTTAGTTTAAAGGGAAGTGAGACTAGTGTAGAACATACATCGTCTTGAAGTTTTTTTCCAGCCAGATGGATAGACATAGATGAAGCCGACATGAAATAGATAGGCATCTGCTTACAAATTGCACCAAGACATTTATGGTTCATAGCTTTGTTTGAGGAATTTGTATTGGACAATAATCTCCAATATATCTGCTCCCGCTCCTCTCTCGATCTCTATCTCTTCTTTTATGGCCAATCAATATTTCTGCTAATCTAAAACAAGCTGAAATAATGCCATTTCACATCCAATTAACTTTACCCCCTGCAACCTGATTAATTTTTTTCCTGGAAGACTTACATTTAAAAATACAATCCTTGTGCACAATTACTTACTCAGTATCTTACTCATTAATTTATGGTGTGCTGGAATTAACAATCCAATAAAAATCAAGACTTCATGTCATTCCCAATTTTTTGTATAAATATGACTTATGATGAAAATAATTTGGAGCTTTTGATATTGAAAGGTTGAATCATCAAGGTGTATTTTAATAAATAAGTGTTCCAGGCAACTCCTTTTTTCGCCACACGTCTTGACACTGGTCAAATAAACACGTCCGCAACAAGGCGCACAGCGATTTCCGAGTCCCAATATTGACACCTCAGAATAGTGCCTTCTCATGCTGTGCTGCTGTGGAAGTACAAGTAGTAGTAGCATGACTGTTAAACATTGCTGCTGCTGCTGCTGCATGGTGCATCTGTTGAATAAGACAAGCTTGACTCGCCCATACAGCTCTGGTAGGCAGCTGTTTGCTCAGTCTGGGGTTACAATCTAGCATATTACAGGAAACATGTATGAACCGAAAGTGCAGCCCAACTTCCCTTTTCCACTCTCCTTTCGACTTCATCTTCTTAAAATTTACAGACAGATTAAAATTCCTTAGCTTTAAAAAAAAAAGAGAGATTGTTTATATGCATGGAATCAAATGCAAAAAAGGTTACAAAAAATTCATAAAAGCTGTACTATTGCCCCCCCCCAAAAAACAAAAAATTACTTCTTTGATTATCTAATTATTAGTTTTGAAGGTTATACAAGAAAAGAATGATATAGAGAGGGAGAGAGAGAGAGAGAGAGAGGGAGAGAAGGATTAATGAAATAAAGACATGCACGCACAAACATATTATTCACTGAAATTGATAGACATAAATCTGTTCAAATAGATGTTGATAGTATGAGCACAGGAAAAGGAATATATACCAACACATTTATGATAGTTGAAATGTATAATGTTTAGAATAACTTTTATTGGTATAAATACTGCTGTCCCTTGGCTGATGTTTGTATGTGGGCAATTTTTATGACGTAACATTGTGGTTTTGTCTGCAGAGTGCCAGAAAGGCATTAATTCTTTGCAAAATGAAATGAGTTAGAGCCCTTATGGCTCTCATCAAACAAAACGATGTCATTATTCAAGCATGCTCGTTGCTTCATCACAGCGCAATAAACCAAACTCATGTGCAGCTTCTGTACCCTCACCAATGCATGCTTTAGGTACATAGCAGGTCTTGTCTTGTACAAGGCATCCAAAGAAAAATTAACCAAATGTATTACGAGTCACAATTGCAAATGTCATATTGAAAAGCTGAAAAGGATGAAACTGGTTTTATGTAGGTACATGCATAATTCAACTCGTGAAGAAATTCACAGTTTGTGATTGCTTTTGAATAATATTCACATGAAGTGATTCAATCTTTTGTCCCCTGTTGCACAGCAGTCGTTCAAGTAGTAGAATAAAAGTATATAGGGGAAAAAAAGGTTTTATTTATATATTTCATATTATTTTTACTAGCCAATTTAGCAATGATTTTTGAAGTGCAATTTCAAATAGTTTATATGGAACAGTATTTCTGTTCGACTGCCATAGTGATTAGTTATATATTATTTATCATATTCAGGGTTTTATTATAAAGTGTAATACTTCCTTCTTTAAAAAAAAAATGAATTACAGGATACAAGGCACACAGCGTACATACATGTACACATAAACACTAACACCTGAGGAATATACAGTGTGCATGTATTAAAAAGGTATAGAAGACCATGTTTATGTAAAGTGAAGTCTCTTTATCGGCTCCATAATACCTAGTAATAACATAGTAGGTTTAATCTATCCTACCTACACAAAGCTGATAGGAACAACAAAAAAGGAAGGATAAGATATTTCTCAGAGAGAGTGCCATTGAGTTTTGAATGCTAACTATTATTTATTATGTAACTTATACATTGTCAATACTGCTGTTATATTTCCATATTCGACTGTATTTATTACGGATTCTCTTTTTCTATCTTGCATGTATTCAAAGTTGAATATATATTATATTAAAGGCAATTTCGTTATTCGTTCTTTTTGGAGTTGAGCTTTTTTTTTCTCCTTTGAAATGAAGCTCATTGTATGTTGATTGTAATCTAGTTCATATTTGTGTGTACGTATGTCTCTTGTAAATAGGTATTTTATGAAGGATATTTGAGTGTAAATAGGCACACAGTTTGAGAGAAGTTTGGAGAACGAGTAAAAACAAGGGGTTTTCTTTATATTCAACGAATAACAAATGCTTTATAACTCGAAAGCAATGATCGCATTACATTTTTTAACAGTTGGACACACTGAGCTTATGAGCACACAAAATTGAATTTTCAAGATGTGTTTTTGTTTTCTTTCTTTTTGCATGGAATGAAGAAAAAAATAGAAAACATCAAAATCGCTTACCAATGGATGCATTCCAGTAAATGAAATTAAGACAAGAGCTGAGTCTCGGCTTGATAGATTAATTCTTTGCATGGATTTGTGATACAGCCAGCTTTCACATAAATGCGTTGTATACTACTTTTTCAGCATGAACTCACTCTGTGTTATTGTTTGCAAATGTAGGAAAATGCAAGTTATACAAATTGTTTTTTTTAAAGGAATATGAAGTGATTACAAAACATATATCAAGCACAAAATGGATTGTTTGAATCTTTTTGAATATTTATCATGTTTTTTTATTGAGATTAATTAATGAATGAAGGGAAGTGAAACATGACCCACTCTTAACATTACACTTATACTATTATCCCCGGATTATACATACTGTATGATATATATACTTTTACTGATAAAGGATGAAAACCATCGCTGCATTTTATTGATATGGATAAAGGTGGCATATGAATATCTTTTTCTACACATTTAGGGGATTGAATAACACCGACTATTGGTATATATTCTATGCTGTAAAGCTAATATCTCTCTAATGTGGTCATAAACTGCACAGAACATTGCCACCTTCAAGTCATAATACACTAAGATATGTGCTGTCACAAAATGCAGATTGGTTCAAATGTTGCACATTCTATTGTGATTAACTCCTGTACAAATTCTTTTCTTTGCAGTTATTGTGTATTGTCGCGTTGATTGCTGACGCCATTTTTATCTTCAGTCTCTTCCTTACTATTGTACCTGTAACATTATAAATGATTGATTTTGTTTATACCTGGTGCATAAATTAAGATTTTGATAAGCATGTTTACCTCATCAGTCTGTTAAATATAAAGACCTGACTTTAATACATATGCAGAGAGAGAACTTTTAATTCATGCCCCCAAATACCTAATATGATGGTTTGTGTAAGGTGAAAAAGGGGTAACTATCTGTCTTGGAAATCTGTAGCAACGTAACATTCATATTTCTAATCACAGATAGAATTTAATGTGGAACTGTCACGCAGTTGAGAGAAATCACAATTAAAACCTTTGTCTCTCAGTAGACAAATGTCTTGTAACCCTCAGAAAAATTGGCTGCAGCCGGGCCCTGGAGGTTGACATTTTGGGGTTGTAGGCTGTCAATGTCATAGGCAGCTGGTATCTGATACCATCACATAACTCTCGTCAGCCCCCCCCCCCAGACTGATGTTGTCGGTCTCATGGGAAGTTGGCCTGGCGAATAAGTTGTCTTTAGCAATCCAATGATATGTCCAAGTCCATTTAATACATATCAAGGCCTGATTTAAACTTTTGATTTTGTGTCTAACAAAATACACCCCTTTCAAATTCAAGAGCAAAAAGAATTGATTCTGCACATCTTGGTGTCTTATGCTAATGGTACATATATTTCCGAATGTTTTACTTTTTTAGTTATTACCGGGAATTTTTTAATGAAATGAGTATTTGATTAATAAATGGATGACAACATTTTTTTATTTAAAATTCCATGTCAAATCAGTGATGGATGAAAACGATCTAGGTTAGAACAAATAATAATTTGCAAGTTGGACATTTCTGTTTGATAATTGGAAGGGACATTTTATTTCGATATTTCTTCAAAAGCAAAAGAAACATGACATTTAAAAAAAAAATATTACCAGATATTATTTGATGTACAGAATGTTCATGAAATGCATTATCTATGAAGAGAAGAAAACATTCTCTGAGGAAAAACTCTACAAAATAACTTTTGAATAATTAAATGCATCAAGTATGAATGTGGTAGGAAATACACAAACTGCACATTGAAGAAGAAAAAACAATATATCTCTTTGTATCCCTGAATAAGACAGTGATATCATAATCAAGTGAATTTTATTGTATAATATACATATTTTATCCCAAGATATGGGACTTGTAGGCATTTTTAGAAATGCATCAGCAAAACTTACAGATGGGCTCTAATTCAGAGCCTTGTCAAAAAAATCAAAGTATATCTTACAATATATATTTGGATGTTTTTACTTAATATCTGATGTGGCAACTTGATTAGCAAGAAGTGTATGATATGTATTAAAGGGTTGAGAAATGATATATCAACATTTTAGGAATATATGTAATCGACATTTATTCTATTTAATATTTTAAGATTTGAGGTGGTTTGAGGGGGGAAATGACCGCAACCATTTTAATAGTAGGAGGATGTTTGAAACATGAAATGCAATATTGTACTACATAATGTAGAATTGATTGAAATGAAACTTTACAGGTTACAAGAATGGTAGAATATGATATTACTCTGTCTTTTACATAATAAAGAAACGCAGAGCTAGCTTTGTTTTCAAGCAAAATGTGTTCTTAGATGTAGTAGTTTTACATGGTTGAATTTGTAAATAAATAATACTGCAGGAAAGAAGGGAAAAACAGGAATCATTCAAAAGTATATGTGTATGGTTCTGGCTTATTATTTGGCTTGTAGTTTAGATCGCATCTCTATATCAATATCTTTTTTTACCCGTAATCTATCTGTAGAGATGAAAGCATGCAATTCCGATTAACTGGCTTAAGATTAAGAAAAAAAATGGATGCAACAAAGAATAAGCACACCACGCATTGATATCTAAAAATAGCATAAACTGCACTGTATAGAAAGGTCTAGTCATTTTAAACTTCAAGCTTTGAGCCCTGCAGGTATCACACTGTAATACAAAACGTAGCAATTTTCTAAAGTGTCTACTTGTGTGCTTTTTTTTCTTCTTCTTTTCCTCAAGTTTTCAGGTGTTTTGACGTGATTTTAAATTATTCACTATCATTTTTTTGTTGCTTTGTGTGAAAACTTATTTCCCTTCAATCTTTTTTTTTTTCCACTGTTGACAATAAAACTATAAGTGGAAATAGATCAAGTGTTTTGTATTTTGAGTCTTTTTTTGTGTGTGTCAAATTTAAACCAGTTCATTACGAAAAGCTCTTGTTAAAACTATACCCCACTACTATAACACAGGAACAAATGTAAATCTGGTGGGGTATCGAAACCCCAATTTTGTTTCTCTCGTTAAAACTTTGAGAGAGCTACTACTATGCCACAGGCACCATTGTAAATCTGGTGGGGTATCACTACCCCAATTTTGTTACGTTAAAATCTCTCACGCAGAGCCTTGAGGCTCTGCGTGAGAGATTATGATATGGGATTGCAGCTGGTCTCTTCATCATCTTACGTGATACTAGTGTAAACAAACTTGTACTGGGGCTCTGCCTGAAAGAAAATGAGAAGTAGGAAATAAATATTTTACTTGTTTTAAGATACTTTCATGTCTAAAAGTCACTAATAATTTAGATGAAGACCAAAAATGGAAGTTTGAACAAAGCAAAATGACCCGGAATTGGCGATAAACAACAATTTTAATTGTGAAAATTAGCACTCTTTCTCTCTTCCTCTCTCCCTCTATCATGTTTATTTCCATCACCCCGTCAAGATCTCAGCTGGGGGATTACATTGTATAGCCCGAGCTCAGGGAGTAGCGAAAGGCAAATGGGCGTTTCAATTTTAAACAACAAGTTTTCGTCATGTGACGTCTGTCATTCCCATAGACTTACTTCAGGCAATGGGTTAATAATGATAATATACAGTACATAGCACATATTCAAATTGTGTCCCTATGTGCTGTAATGGGGAGAAGGAAAGAAAACGGAAAACAGAGAAGAGTTGGATACACTCGGTATACTTCTTTTATATGCCATCAATTAACATTGGAAATTGTTTCTAAGAAGATATTAAGATGTTTCATTAGGTGAAAGCATTACTGAACTTCTTTAAAAGTTTGTGCCACAACACTATTGTTTTGTGTTGATGAGAGAGATAGAGATGGACAAATAAAAGATAGATAAAGATGGAGAGAGAGAAGAAGAAGAAAGATAGAGAGGATAAAGGTAGGGAGAAGGTGTAGAAATGTTCAGTTTGAAAGGAAGAAAGGGGTGTATAGAGAGAGAGAGGGAAGGAGTGATGATTGAATGTTTAATATGGAAATCAGCCCAATGACTGCTAAATTCTCAATTTTCCATAGGCTTAATACAGGCACCCTTCAGTTCCAGTGGACAAAAGCTTTAATGCCCCCGTTGCCAGGGTCCATTGTACTGGCCCAGTATTTTGTTTCATTGAAGAGGGGAATGCATGCAAATGCACCTGTTTCAGGAGGGTTTGGGAAGATTACCATTTTTGTAATGCAATCAAATGTAATGCACAAATCTTTGTTTGGTGCCTCAGTGCATATTATTTCATTCACCTGTTACAAAAAATTAATTAATTTAAATTGAATGCGAATTGCATACATTATTTGTTGCTGGGTAAGACAAACATTTTGGCTTGTCCTGCCTAACAAAACGTAATGTATGCAATGCGCAATCTGACTATTGAAATACAGTTGTTTATAACAGGTGAATGAAATAATATGTAACCAGGCACTTAACAAAGATTTATGCATTAAATTTGTTAACATTACGATAATGGCCTATAATATTGTGGAAATAATCGTCTACAAATAATTTAAAGGCTACATTTTCTGGTACTGCAGGAAGACAGAGTCTCAGAGACCTCATCACACTGTTTGGCAGAAATTATGCTTCAACTGCGCTGGTTTGAATACTGCAAACCAGTCATTTGGGGGGGGGCAGGTAATGTGAGCTATGAAATGACCTTGGAAGTGAAGAGCATTGACTTTAATTGTCTTTATTATTGGTAAGTGATCTGAAGAAGGCGTACTTTCATTTTTATTATTTTGATATTAAGTTTAAAAACAGATGCAATCTATGCATGAGCATATAGAGATAATTTGTATCCAATTATAAAAAACCCACTGTGACAACCGCTGGATAGAAGCTTATATTAGCATTCATTCTATGCATGTGCACAAATGCATTCCATAATAAACCAGTTACATGCATTTGGATGCAAAAATTGATACATAACTGTCAGGAGCACATATTAACCCCCCTTGCCATTTTAGCCAATAAGTGATGATTTTCAAAAAAGTTGTACCTTTTCCTTTTGCAAACAACGTATGCACTCACAGACTCAAATATCAAAATCTTACATGCATTCTTTTAGTTACTGGCATTGTATAGGGAAATCAAATTTTTGTAATTACTTTATTTGAGAAAAAGTGTGACAAAAGTTGGAAATAAATCTGACCAATATAAGAAAGTTATGAATGTTAAATATATATATGAAATCACTACAAGTGTGCGTACCTGAATTTGACAATTTCGTGGGTGGATTAAAACGTAGTCACAGACTACTCTCCCGTTTGTCCTGTAAAAAAAAAGTATCATAAAGCTCAGTTTTTCTCCTAAGCGTCTTCTCCCTCAGAATACTAATACAAAAATATAATGAAGAAAAGATCCTCCTCTGTCAAACATTTTGAAAAATTGACATTTTAGTCATTTTGTATGACAAAACAAATGGGAAATTTATCTGGCACTACGTCGTCGTAATGACCTTACCGATTTAGCCAGGAATGACGATGATTATGCGAATATAAGATTAAGTTGCATGATGCAAAATATTTTTGAAATAAGATCACTTATCAGAAATGTTTTTTGTGCATGAACTTTTACAATTCTTAGATGGCCCGTTATGTCTGGACAAGGTTTAATGTCAAAGGCTATGAGAGAAAATAAAAAATGCATCGTATTAATAGATGTAGAAGAATGCACTATCAAGGTAAGTTGTATATCATATTGATACTTTCAAAAACTGACTGTAAGCGATTGAATTTTTCGGAAGTGGGCATTTTTCCTTGCAATGTTTTTTGCGAGACATTGTAATGTGAATACGATAATATGAGAGGTGCATCCATATGCAGGGATATGCTCCCCCTCC